>JAUTBV010115821.1:0-13668 GCA_032361325.1 Lepetodrilus fucensis
TTATTTGTCATATTTATTACCGAAACCCAATGAAAATAATGTATTTTATGTGTTTTTCTTTTGCCCAAAATTGTATTGGACCAAGTTGCTGTTTAGAATTAATTCCATGACTATGGGGGATCAATAAATTATATGAGTAATTCTACTATGGTTGCTTATCGGCCTTGAAATTAGATAAATTATTGGCTAGTAACAATTGATTGTGAATTATTCTAATAATAATTCAGATGTGATTTACACTCAAGGTTGTCAGATTGATATTAATCTTTGCTGTGTTTTATTTTTCATTGACTGATCCATTTCAACACAATGTATGGTATGGCTACTATGCAAATTTAACCTTTTATTACTCTGATACAGTCTTAGAAAGAAAACAACAATAGCCATCTTTCTATTATCTTATTTCACTTCAATATTTATCCATATTTTTAGGGAGCAGATCTCGTAAGCACACAGCTTTTATCCAATCCATGACATTTTGGTCAATAAATATGTTTACACTAAACAAAAAACAACAAAACAAAATTTCAATTATTAAATTACTGGAAATGTTATTTAAAGAAAGAAAGAAAAGAGATAAGAATTAAACCAATGATCTGCTGTATTATCATGTGTGTTTGACACTTGTATTATCATGTGTGTTTGACACTTGTGTTAGACAAGGGACGGTGCTTGCTCAAAGCACTACACTGTTATTAACCCCGGTCAATGGATTATTGTGCAGTTATTACAGGTAGCCCTTCCACTATAACCAGATCCACATATTATTATTATTGAGGAACATGTCTTTAACCCTTTTCATGGTGACAACCATAGGTGCCCTCCATGGAAGTGTAAATCACCTCCTACACTGCTAATTTTAAAAAAAAGAAGCTTATACTTAAATTTAAATCGAAGCATTACAACAAACAAACAAACAAATAAATATTTTTAAAATCTTCTAAGAGGCATTCAATCACTGTTTCTTGATCTATTTCATGGTCAAACATGTACATATGATTTGTCTACACAAGTATATTGGACAAAAAGCTACATTTTCCATATGTCCCACTGGTTTTGAATATTTTCATATTTTTTCCATTTCTTCTCTTCATATTTTCATATATTTTTTCCATTTCTTTTTCTTCATATTATCATATTTTCTATCTTGTCTTGCAGGCTGAGGAGCTGAATACCATTATAGGGAATGCCTTCAAGATGGCGTATGCGCAGCAACGAGAGCGGCAGCCGACGTTCCACGAGATCATACAGCAGCAAGTCCTGGAACAGCAAGCCAAGTTCCGCCAGACTCAGGAGCAGGAGAAGAGGTACTTGTAACAGCTGCTCTGATTGGTCGACTGGCACGAGCAGGCCGCAGTGATTGGTTAGGCCCCGGGTTCAATCAGTCGCTTTCAAGATTCTTTCACTTATATTTTGGCTTGTCAATTTATAGCAGGAGAAAATCTGCAACATCTGTAGTGCTGAATGTTGCAATAAACATGCGAGCACCGGCTGGTACTGACAGACCAAGGATGATAACTACATATTTCCAATGGTACAGGTCACAAATGGGTGAAAGATTCCTAGACTATCAATAGTCTCAGAGGATGAAAGTAAATAGTTTAAATATAAATTACATTGATTGGTATTATATTTAATCTGAAAGAAGCTGCTGAAATTCTTTATCCTTGTTCTCCAGTAATCTAGACTTGCTTAACTGATCCAGGGGGATATTTTGAATAGGAGTATTTGAGTGAGAACAAGGTGTAACAGACTATAAGATTCCCGCACTCATTCACTGAACTCACTCACCAATGGTACAGACAGTGCATGCCATCATGATGTCGTTAGGAATAATTTGACATAATTTCATCTCTGAGCTCCCAAGTTTGTTCTACCAGTGCATTACTACTAGTAGTACTACCTACCCCTCATTACAGATATATATATGTATGTGAAATAAAGTTGTAAATCACTGCTTTACGACAGGGTGTTACAACAGAAGCTTAACGAGATCGCCACCCCTACTCCGTTCTCAGAGAAGGCGATACAGAGGATGGAGATGAGAAGACAGTACAGCGACGAAACCCTGCAGCACCATCAGCAGCAGCAGCAACAGCAGCAACAGGCCGAGAGGGAACGAGAATACGCCGTCGGAAAAAACAAAGTCTGGGTGCGTACGCAATTTCAATATTAACCCTCTCCATGCTGATTTAATCGAGTGCGATTTTTATTGGACATTTTTATTTGGTCTTCAGCATGAAAAGGGTTAAATTAAATTTGTGTTTGTGCTGCATTGTGTGAACCCTAATGCTTTCCCAATGACTAATAAATTTGATTTAGATTACATTTTGAATTTTAAAAAACTGCTAGACTGGTATGGCTTCTGATTTAAATGGTGATGTGTAGGCAGTATGGTCCATATTTTTTATTTAAATTAGATTTTTTAATTTTATTTTTTAAACTGGGGTTTATAGAGCCGATTTCAGGATTCTTGAAAGCGTCTCTAAATCCCTTTTTTTTAAATAATTAACAATATGGTCCATAGATTTTTCTGATCACAGGGATGCCTCACATTTATGAATTTGTACGACAGCAAAATGTGCTATGCATGCAATTTTATTGTTTTTGTCTACATTCACATTTTGAGCACTACATTATTTTAAAATTATGTGAATGAATTTGTTCACAATGGTCATAATCCTGATTCCATTTGATCGCATTCCCCATGAGTTTTGTGTGCTACGCGTGATTCTGCATGTCATGTGGCTGTCATGAGTGTTTTCGACACGCATGTGTCATGATGAGTTTTTGTTGCAGCTGTCGTTACGCAGCCCTAGAAAGGTAGTATTCTTCTCGCCATATCCCTTCCTGTATAGCATGGCTGTCGGTCCTGCAACACTCGTTTACCTAGTTTAATCCTCTCCCTGCTGGAGGCAACCACAGATGCCCCAAAGAGCAGCACCTGTGCTTAATCTCAAAACTCAATCCCAAAGAGCAGCACCTGTGCTTAATCTCAAAACCCAACTCAAAATATCATTTTATTTCTTGTAGATATATTATGTTTTTGGTAGGTCACTAGCATGTATAATGTCTAGGAATTAGAAAAACGTATTTGGAGATATTTTATGTTGCTAGTTATCTTCCCTTATTTCGTTGTCATTCATGATTGTTGTCTCCAATTCCTGGTTATTGTGTATTGTTTTCTACTTTCTGTTTTCTGTACTTTCCTTTTATTTGTTAGCTGATTAATTTGAGTTTTAAGTAGATGTTTTTCCATATATTTCGTAGTTAAATATCCCCTCTGCAACGAATAATGCTAATTCAATGAAAACATAGATTTCACAACCAAAGTGAAAATATACCAGTACATTAGCTAGCTATATTGAACTTTATTTTAATAATTAGTTGACAATGTTTAATTATTCAACCTGATAAGCTTGATACAATATTATGTTGCAATAGGAAAATGTTTGTGATCACAACACATTAACTTTATTATCGCAGATTTTAAATATGAGCCTCGCTACCAGAAAATTAAATATATCCGCTTTGTGCACTGCTAACAGTTATATCACACACTTCTCCACTATCCGTAACATTTTCTTACCAACACGTTTTCTCATATTAAAAACAAAATTTATGAATTAGTCTACGACTCCGGAAACACTATGTAATTATCTTTCTGCTTTCAGTGGCTTGGTAAATAATGCCTTATCCCTCTCCATGCTGGAGGCAACTGGAGATGCCCTAAAGAGCACTGTCTGTGCCCAATCAGTAGGGAGAGGGTTAAAGTAGCTAATATTCATGCCTAATTCTTTAACTATTTATAACACGATTAATAAATGGATCGTGGTTTTTGAAGAATACAAATTAAATCTGAGTAATTTGAAACTGAATCCAATTAGAATATCTTATACAGAAATAGTATAATGATATGTTGCTTGTAAAATACTGCAATGCCTTATGCAAAGAATATTTATGATGGCTTTGCTTGTAATATGACACAATATCGTATACAGAGAAAATCAATGGTTTCTTGCTCAGCGAATTCCACGATAACAGTGGAATTCCATGGAAGATGATGTGGAACAGCAACTGATTCTCTGATTGGCTGGTGGACAGATTCAGTCCAGGGAACTGATTATATGTTATAGATACTACTATCATAACTTCAGCCATGTTTATGAATAGCAGTGGTTAGATAATACTGGAATGTTGCACAAAGGTGGAATGGAATACTGTTGATCAACAAAATGTGCTTCAAATGCTACAACCCCTTGTCAAATATCAGTTTCTAGATTAGATTATGAACCCTAAGTTCACTGGTATGATAATGTTACCTATGATAATAATAATTAATATTAATAATACATGTAATAATAATATAGTAATAATAATAAAGTAATAATAATAATAATATAATAATAATTATAATAATAATCAGTTTAAAAGCAATTTCAATGGTAGTTATTATTATTTGTTGACTAGTTGGCATCAAATTGACAAATATCATATTCTAGTATAATAGCACATTAAAAAAATTGCCTGCAATGTAAAGTTACAATTTTACAATAATCCAAAATACTCAGTCATTTTATGAGTGCTTCAACAATAACATTATGTTTAGATTCTATTTAGTTCATTATGCTCAATATTTGCATAGCAAAATATCTACATTTGTAGCATTAAAAAAAATAATAATAGTTTGTGATTTGCGAATTGTTAAAAAAATGTCAAGATTAAAAAAGAAAATTTAGTTGTAATTTTTTGGTCGGTTAATTAATGCTGTTATTAATTATTTATGTAATTATCTTCGGCAGGCGAAACAAGTCGTGGAACACGTACGTCACCGGTCGCCCATCTCGGACCCATCATCAACTCACCGCCGCACAGACTCTCCCCCGCCCACATCCAACTCAACCAATCAGATCGCAGCGCCTAGATCGGCTTTACAGGTGGCAGCATCAAAGAGGAACTCCACGCCGCCACTAGTGCCATCACAGTCGTCACCGTCATCGCACACGTCACACGTGTCACAGACATCGCCTCACCATTCACTGACAGTGGCAGCTATCCGAGAATCTCTGGACAATACCCACAATTCCAGCAAGTTCAAGGGGTCTCCGGTCACCGCCCTTAAGGACGAGATCGACCGCCGGTTTATGTGCAACGGCAGCAGCGTCCCGTCGCACAACGACCGCCCCATGAGCATGATCACCACTTGGTCAGAGAGCCAGATACAAGAAGTGCAGTTCCGACACTCGGCATCCGAGCACTTCGTCCGACAGGAAGACAGGGTGAGTTCACGGAATTCTGGGTATCGTTTCCTGAAGCTCTGATATCCACTATGAGACCATATAGAGCTTTCGTAAGTGCACAATCCCCATGTGTTTGAGATCGCTACGAGTTTCCTTATGGCCTCGTAGTAGATATGAATGCTTCAGAATTTTATAAGCAAGTACACTATAGTGATTATTTTGTGGTAATTTATGATTCTTCTTGTATTTCAGAAACTATTATCAAATAAGGGGAGGTAAATCAGGATGGCTTAAATAAAACAGTATTTTGGTGTAACTCTGGTCAACCTGCTGTAAAATCCTTTCATAAAACTTGCTATTACACTGTAGGAACTAAACATAAGACTTGCTATTACACTGTAGGAACTAAACATAAGACTTGCTAGTACACTGTAAGAACTAAACATAAGACTTGGTAGTACACTGTAAGAACTAAACATAATATTTACTAGTACACTGTAAGAACTAAACATAAGACTTGCTAGTACACTGTAGAAACTAAATCTAGCAAGGAAATATTCTACTGGCTCGAAAATTATTCGTATAATGACTTTTGTTTTCACAAAGAATATAATTGCAATAGTATTAGCCCATAGAATATATTTTACATTATGATAAATGGCTCTTGTTAATAGGCTAGTGTTTATTTCCATTCCTAGATATGAAGGATGTTATTTCTTTATCCCTTTATTTTTGTATTGTTGCAGGAATGTTTGGGATATAAAAAGTTAGTAATATGAAGGGTTAATTACACAGGTGTAGGAGAAGATGGCAGTTAGTAATGAAGACATACTGAACATAGTGAAGCTAAAATACAAGTGAACATATTTACAAGTTTAGCTAAATTCAACACTACCACGTTTCTATAATATCTATTATACCAGGCTGTTTCCTGTGGTAAAGATGTTATACTGTAAATAACTAAATGAATGCGTTACTAATTTAATGTGACACCTAGATTTTAAATGTAAATGCGACACCAATAAAATCCAAATGGCCTTGTCTCCATTTATGTTTTTTCACCAGTCTTACCTTTAATGCGCAGTAATTAAATGTAACAATACAGCGGTTGAATTTTTCACATTAATATTCTGCTTGCATTAATTTCATGATTTACAGTATCTATTTGTCTCAATCTGGCACAAATTGGCTCACACTTATGGTATGTATTTCCCATGATGTTTTTACAACTCGGAATTGGAACCTCTTTGATCTGGGTTCAAGAGGATCAAGCAACTATTCCAGGCATCTCAACATCTTTTGATAATATTTTCGGAATACCGCTGACGCAAATGAGTGAAGCTCCCGTGGCTGTTGTTCACACGTGTGGCATCACAGGCAGTGGGAATCCCGCGGTAATCTTGGGGACAAACATTTCACGGTTCATCGACTCGTCGGTAAATGCAACGAAGAGGCTCAGTTTGGGTGGAGAATAGTTCACATTCCAACGGAATTGTGGAATAGCGATTTTCTTCAGCCCTGCCACTGATGAGAATCGCTATTCAACGATTCCATCAGAATGAGAACCTGCATCATTCATCCAGCATTTTTTTGAAAACTTGGTTTTAAAAAAAAAGAAAGAAATTGTATTACATATTTCCCTGATATTTTAATTTATGGATTTATGGATTGGTAACAAATTTGGTGGGTTTTTTTAATGTGGTAATCGTGGAATGAGAATTTGTTGTGCCTCAAATTCCATAATTATGTAATTTTATTGTCATTTAGGTGGCTACTAAAAGACAAATATACAATGTTTTAAGCATAAACCTTGCTGTATTGCTGTTGAAATTAAAAACAATTTTTTTTCACCATTTAAATTCTTAATTAACCCTCTCCCTGCTGGATTAGGCACAGGCACTGCTTTTTAGGGCAATTCTGGTTGGAGTCAGCATGGAGAGTTAATGATTGTTTGTCATTCTTGATATATTTCTAAGAAATGTCTTTAATTATTCATTATCTGTAGGGCATTTATGATTGTCTTTAGCACGAATATGGTTAAACATCCTAGTCAGCACTAAAGATTGCCATAGAGTATAGAGTATAGGCCCAATAGAGCATTGAATATAGGACATTTCCTTCACATGTGACTGCCCATGCAGAATTCCTTGTCAGTTTTTGTTATTGCAAAATTATGTAAATTATACGTCTTTTAAAAAATACTATGGGCATCTTCATTCCTTCTCAATACTTAATGTGTTATTTGAAATTTGATAGGAATTGCATTGTATTTTTAGTAGTAATGGTCGATTTAATGTCTATACTTGTAATTGGAAGTATTTTGGATGATAATGGATGCCGACTTCTCAAGTTACTATATTAATGTTTTCAAGTGCTGCAATGTTGAATATACTTCATGCTTGAGATAGTAACATCAATACTGACGACAATGTGAAGCAAATATGCTATGATATGACTAGAACATATTATATTACATCAGTATATTACAAGTACAACGTACTTGAGATTTTCTTTTTTTTTCATTTGGAAGCTTTGGTATCTAATTAAAAAAATAAGTTCATAATTGACAAAAAAGGAATTCTATTTTTTTATGTGTCTGTGAAAATTAGTTTTTGGTATTTAGTCTAATTAAAATAAAAAAGATTGTTTCTATCCTCGGTTTAATGATTTCTTTCTTTTTTCTTTCTTATTTTGTTGGGACCTACCAATGATTTGCAAATGCCTTGATATTGAACTCATTTGTATGTTCAAGTAGGAATTTAGCTCGGCCAGGTTAAATCCACATAGAAGTCGAAATCCAACAAGCAATTACCCATTGTCTCAGAGTTGTCTTTTCCTGAACCATCAACTTCAACATCCTGTCAGTGTCAAAGGTTAAGGTTAAAGGTCAATGTTAAAGCTTGGGGTTAATGTGTAGTGTTAAATGGTAATGTTTGAACTTTGATGTGAAATGAAAATCACATCTATAGCTAAAATGAATTTTAGTCATGCGACAATATAGAAGCATGTTGGAGTTTATCATTGACTTTATTTCTTGATGAATTGTGTCAGTTTAAAATATTTTGGTCTATTGTGAAAGAGAGATATGCCGTTGTCTCCGATTGGGCTTTATTGATTTGCATAAGTCTTGACTTCCCTAAAAGTAAATATTGGTTCTAATGGACGAGATTGACTCTTTGCTAAAGACGAGCATCATCAAACAGTTTTGCTTTTCCATGAAATTGTCTGTCATTCGAAATACGTGATGGATGCTGTTCTAGGTAGGTTGGACTCGAAATTTCACTTAGGAATTATTTATTAATTATTTATATATGTTATTAATGTACATACCGGTAAGTCCATTATTCCTGTCATATTTTTCCAGAAATTTGAAGAATTACAAATGTGTACGAAAATATAATTGATTTGGTATGGTATGATAAATTACGTTAAACATATTATATTAACATTACCAGCGTTAAATATTTTGGTAATATTTTTTATATTTCGAGTCAATGGGATAAATTCTGATAGATATTTAATAAATATTTGGTATATTTCATATGGATTTATTTAAATTTAGCCTTTTCGGGCAGATTATTTTGCCATGGATTAAAACATGTGCTTGTGACTTAATTACCCCGGTATATGGTTTTGTTGCTGCGATTTTCAAATACTATTGTATAGATCCACTGAAGGTCAATCTCTATGACATTTGTCAATGGTGGCGCTCAGTCTATCATTCAAGAAATCAACCATGTTAATTTATCTAAACTGACATTACGTATCCGACATTATTAAGTTTTGATACATAATTTAAAAATCTGCCCATTGCTTCGCCAACTTGAAATTGTCAACACCTGATTAACCCCAAGGTAACTGCAGTTATAAATGTTTTATTACGTCATGTTCCCCACCCCAAATCAAATTAAACGGTACGACAGTCAATATAATCATTTTAATAACAGTCGGAATAAGTAACATTTCTGTTTATTGAATTATTGAGTTTCTATCTGCCGTGTAATAGCATTATAATTTTCAATGTATGTATTTACTGGGTCCATAAGCTTTGCAAGGGTTAAGCTATTTATCCCGTCTCGCTCAAACATCCCACTTACGGTGAGACCGAGAGTGATGGGAACTATTGGGTCCGCAGTGATGGGAACTATTGGATCCACCAATGCAGGGTTTATGGAGCTGTAGATATTATGCCTAACTGAGTCTGAATTTGGTTGATATGAAGGTGATGGTTCAATTACAGAAGGAGGTAATGAATCGCTTCTTTCTCTGGTACAAGTGAGTGGGTTATTGTTTTATGTCGAAGCAGGATTTCTTTCACCCATATGTGACAATCTTGTACACAATTCTCCAGATGAACAGTTTCATAGGTAATGTTTTGTCATCCCAAATAGCTCTTGAATTTGTTGAAGATTTTTACTTTTTTAAATGGATTTTCAGAATGTTTGCTTGTATTTTTCATCAAGGATTTAATTCATGACTTCAAACTGGGTTAGGGAAAGCATCCAACTTTGCCATTAAAAAAAATGTAGGAAGGATTTGTGCAGAAAATGGTGAAATTGCTTCTCATATTTGTCAAAGGTTTATCAATGACAATGGACAAATGCACGATCCTATGTAAATTCTGATCAGGAATATGAAGTATAGAAACTTGGAAACTGATGTGTATCGTTGGACTATTTGTCTTCTTGAAATTTGTGCTTCAAAAGTGTGCCATGTTTTATGTTGGTTAAAACCGTATAGAACTTTCCCCAATCCAGATGGTTACTTATTGAAGCTCTGTGCAGTGTACGTGTTTGTTGATGGTGTTTGAAGTCCCGTTTCACGATTGATTAATGGGGGAAAAGTGTTTGGACAAGTCCCTGTCTGCTAGTCTTACCGTTGGATCAATGGTTCTTCACATTTCCTTTGATTACTTCAGGTATGCTTGCACCGTCCTTTGAGGATACTTCGTCTGAGCAAATATATCGAGTGAAGAATATACGATGAAGCGTACTTGTTCTTGAACACCCCCACAGATGAATGGTACCAGATGAATATCGAAAGTACTTGGTAGACCCGTCTTTTAGTATTGGAATGAATGATGTTTAGTTCCACCCGTCTATGAAGAATTTTAGCAATAGTGATATGTTTATTTGGGATGAAAACCTGATATAACTGCTTGCTACTAAGACAATTGAGCAATGGCTACTATGGATGGTTTCGGTAGACAATGTGTGTAAATTCTTTCACTTTGATGAAGATTGTGTCTGGGAATTGTTAGAAAATGTAATAGAATTCCTGGAGCGATAATGATGTCAATTCATAAAATTTGACAACTTGGTCCATCAAATTTTACTTGCAATTTCTCAAAATTCAATGGTCTAACTATCAACAAGGTGCTGACCTTCAAATCATGTATCAGTCAAATTAACGCTCTCCCTGCTGAAGGCAACAACGATGCCCTAAAGAGCAGTTTATATGTCTAATCCAGCAGGGATAAGTTTAACTGGAACCATGGATTCTACAAAAATGGTAACAAGACTCCTTGTTTCCGATGACTGAGTTCCAGAGAAATCGTCCGGAATTACGGACCCTTCATGTGTATTGATTCCCCCCAGACTCAGACAAGAAGTCTTGTAGGCCATGATCGTTTATGGATCTCATATCTGCTGGGGGATAATAGATCTTCATAATAGGTAATTTACGGAAGCAACTATATTTTACTCGGGACGGAGCACAAGATGGAGCTCATTTGGTAAATGTTGTGTTGGTGTTGTGTAATGACAATCCTGTAAATTGAGACGACTTTGTACATGGCAGGTGTGATATAAGACGTTTCTACTGATTTCGGTCAGTTGGTAGAGCGTTGGACTCACAATCCAGGAGCTCAGGTTCGCAGCCCAGAATCGGCAGTGGTCCTGTTTCATATGTTAGTCCATGAATATTGCATTGCGAAGAATCATGAATTATGCTTTTCGAAGAACATTATGTCAAATTCTGTTTGATGACTAATGATTTTCGAGAGTTGGAGATGGAATACCATGTTTATGATAGCTTTGCTGTCTCTTGCCATATTGGTGTGATAGTTCTTCTGTGGTATTTTCCAGAAAGTTATTATTCATGTGCTGAACTGTTGGTATTTACTAAATTTAGAGCTATCGTATTGAATTTACTGACATCAACGAAGAGAATATAGTAATTTAATGCTGCAATGGATCAACTTGGACGGAAAACTGAATATATATATATATTTTTTTAAATATAATAAAAAAAATATTTTGGCTTTGAGTGTCTGGTATCAACAAATATATCTTATTAGCTGTGTGTTTGATATAAATCTTTGTTTGTCCGCAGGCTCGGTATCAACAACAACGGCACTCCATGGCCAATCGACCACTACCCGCGGTGCCGCCAAACCTGGAAAACTGCTACGGAAGTCCGAGAAGCCGAGCGTCGGTGCCCGCGTGGACGACCCACGACGACAATAACGTCCAGGTGATCGCTAGACCTCACTGCAACGGCGTGTCCAGCAACTCACCGAAGCGGAAGCAGCAGCGACCGATGAGCGAGATCGTGCCGTCATCAGCGGCAGGAACGTTGTACGACAACCGCTACCCGCTGAACGGCTGCGGTCAGAACTCTAAACAGGAAGTGCAGTCCGGGCTGTACATATACGGCCCGCCAACCGAATCTAATCAGCGTGTGATGAATAGTCCCCGACGGAACGAGAGTCCGAGTCGGCAGGCAGGGAATTCCGGGAAGCCGAGGATGTCACGTGTAGATACAGCGCCGGAACTGGTTCTGCGGTACCAGAATGACAGCCCATTTCAGGGAGACAAGGAGGAGTCAGAGTCACCTGGTGGCAAAAAAGGGTAGGTAACTCATTAAAAAAAGAAACAAAAAAAACGTTTATGTTTTTTGTTTAAATTGGAGTTTAGAGCTGCTTTCAGTATTATTTTACTTATATCATGGCTTGTCAGTTTAGGGTAGGAAGAAACCTGCAAATCTATTGCATTGAATACTGCAGTAAACCTGTGAGGATAGGATGTTACTGATAATTGCATTGGCACATCCGATCAATTATGCGTAACTTTCGCAAATATTGATGCCTTTGTTTCTGGTCCATTGTGCTACCACCCCTCCTCACCAGTTTAATAAAATAGTCTTACCTGCTAGAGGAAACCAGAGATACTCCAAGAATTGTTGTTGCAATTTATCTAGCAGGTAAAGGGTTAAATAATGAATGCATGCTCCTTTTTGGACTGGGTTCCTTCTAGTAAAACAACAAGTTATCCAAATTTATTAACCCTTCAGATATCTACAAACTGCATATGAGTAAATTAATCTCGGAAAGCATCTCTATGTCCTAAATGTTATTTTATTTTTATTTATTTGTTACTTCTTTTATTTTTAAATATGCCAAAATAGTGGTTGAAAGAATTTGCTTATGCAGAAGGTAAGTTTTGAATCATTCCTTTGAAATGTATTGCCAACATGACTTTCTCAATCCAGAGTTTATCATACATGATCCTTGCAGTTTCTTGACCATTTTGCATCTAAAACCACGACACTGCTCCTCCGAATGTCGACATTTACCTGGCATTGATTACGGATGAATTTCCAACACATCTTGTATCGGGGTATTTGCTCAGAAGAGAAAGCTCTGAGTTTGTTCAAACATTCGGAGTAGACTCTGTGTATTGTTCTAACAGAATGTCACGTGGGGGTCCTGTCTAGGTCACATCACGAAGGTATTCTTACCTGTCTGGGTCGTCCAGTGATGGAAAAACTCCTGTGTCGGATATGACTGTTTTTGCTATTTTGTTGATCTGCAGCAAAAGCCTGCATAATTAATTATTTGTACATTTTCTTGTTTGTTACGTGAGAAGGAACTGATTGCATTTCTTTCTTTCATTATTTTATCATTCATTCATTCATATATTTATTTAAAATATTTACTTTATTTCTATTTTTAAAGACAAATATAATGTCATTATATAGTCTGCATTTTCCCGTTGTAATGAAAAACAATACTTCAATCAAAATAATAAATGTAAAACAAAAAAGCACTGTCATGTGTAATATCTAATTGCAAATTCCGGAATTAATATTTCAGTGCATTTTCTGCATAGCTAACATTATGGTATAACTTTCCGCATCTATTAGCAGTAATGGGAAATGTTGGTGACAATTACACATTCCATTGTCACCGTGTTGGGAAATAAATGTTTCTCAATTGTTGGTCTACCAATGAAATAACAACAGCTGTTTTCAAATTAACTCATTTATCCATAATCCAATGGCATACGAACATTGGGAAATGCAAGAATATTCGATGAGGTCGTACTTTACAAATTCTGAAAGAATCTTGAAATCAGCTCTAAACCCCAATTTATATATATATATATATATATATATATATATAGATAACTAATTAATACTAATAATA
>JAUTBV010115832.1:0-7500 GCA_032361325.1 Lepetodrilus fucensis
CATAATTAATTAAGCACCAGTAGCATGTTTGGTCATGTTTAGTTATACCTAGTTTAACAACGGATAATTTATTAAACATCTACAAGCTCTAGGTACACTTCAAGAACATGAAAACGCAATGGAAGAAGAATGGCACCAGGCACTGATATTACAAAACCTTTTCAGTACGAGTTCATGCTCAAGCTCAACATTTACATAACGTTTCAAGAACAAAACTTTGAGCTGAACATGAAATCGTACTCATATAGGTTTCGTAATGTCGGGGCCAGATTCCTCAAATTGAATTCTGAAATTGTGTATAATATAGAATCATCCACACACAATATCTGCCGTTGGCCCGTATATTATTTTGTTCAGTATATATAAGACATGACAACAAACCTAAAATTCCAAGGCAGGAAATTAAGACACGTCAACACACGGGGGTAAACGTGTCGATGCATTTCCTGGATCTACATATACACTGCAATTACCCGGAGCATAGCTTACTTGCCCTCTGACCCCCCAACATTCTCAGGAAAGCTTCCGGGGTTCATTTCGTCCACGTGGAAGTGGCTAATTGTCCCCCAGTCAAGGCAAAGACTCGGTGATTAAGATAATGATGTATTATTCAGTCGAATGGAGCGTCTTGTTACAAAGCAAGTTTTCGCAAATAATGTATTCGCACGCGACCCGCGATCATACGTCTCCAATAAGCGACAGGTCTCCCAGACAGAAACAAGACCTTGATGTGTGCAAGGCTTCTACGGCTTGGTGCTAATACACAGAACCCTGTTGCTTGGAGCGTCGTGCTTACAAGACCCGTAAGTGTTACAACGACACTTGATGCCACCTGGTGCTAATAAGACAGCATCTGATACTGTGGTCCGACAGCTTCTGATACTGTGGTCCGACATCATCTGATACTGTGGTCCGACAGCATCTGATACTGTGGTCCGACAACATCTGATACTGTGGTCCGACAACATCTGATACTGTGGTCCGACAACAACGCGACCTGGGAACTCCTGTATGAAGCTACCACCTGAGATTACATCAGGTCTGACGTTGAAGAAGGTTACTTTATAGTTCCGCCATTTGGTACAAGAGTCCCAGGATTGTTTGGTGTTACCAAAGCAGGACCTGATTCCTTAGCAACAGGAACATGAGCTTAAGAAGTGCACTTTTTCTAATTATTGGTGCTAATACATATAACCTGGTGTGTTGGCGCGTCATGCTACAATGTCCGACTGCTTAGTGCTTACACAACATGATCTGTTTGGTGCTAATAAGACAGGATCTGATGTCTTGATATGCTACTATAACAGCACGTGATCAGATACTTTGGTGTGTTCATGACAGGACTTGAATTGTTATTGTTATTGCTACCAAATAGGACCTGATTATTTGATGTTCCAACTCCAGGACCTATAGTTGCTTGTACTACCAAATACTACTAGGACCTGATTTCTCGACGTTACAATGGTAGGACCTGATTGCCTGTTGCTACCATGACAGGACCTGATTGCCGCCTGATGCTACTACGTCAGGGTATGAGTTTGTGGTGCTGCCAACAGGACCTGACGGTTTGAAGCTACCAACAGGACCTGATGCTACCGCAATATGGTCCGATACAGGACTTGATAGTTTGATTCTTCCATGACATCACCTGATCGCTTGGTTCCACCACGTTAGGGTCTGATTTCTTGATGTCACGACAACATCAGGGTATCGTTTCTCGAAGCTCTCTTAGTCGCTAAGGGACCATAGCACTCTCTTGGCAATGTGTTAGCTATCGGCAAAGAGAGCGCTATGGTACCTTAGCGGCTAAGAGAGCCTTAGTGGTAAGGCGAGGAAACATTAATCATGCAACCTTTGGATAATCAAGACACCATACCGAAGTATTGGAGGCGTTCACGTCGTCATTAGTGTTGTACGACCACGCGAATGTGTGAACGTCAGGGGTGCGTTCAAAGACACAAGGGCTTGCGAGCGGTTTACAAGCGGCTTACCGAACTAGCCACTGTCTCAATAGTCGTATGAACCGTACATGGGACAGGGAACCAGTTTAGCTAATTTAGCCCTGTGCTGATTGAACGCATTCCATGACTCGGCAAACACACGTTATATAACGGTATTATAACGTTATATAACGTTTTTATAATGTTTTTATAACGTTATATAACGTGTTTATAATGTTTTTATAACGTTATATAACGTGTTTATAATGTTTTTATAACGTTATATAACGTTTTTATAATGTTTTTATAACGTTGTAATAACGTTATAATGACGTTGACTGTTTTCCGGGTATAACATCCTCCTCTACACATTCCTAATACCGCCCAATGATTTCCTCCGGGCTGTTTTATACACTGAATCATTTATTGTTTTGAGGTTTATTGGATTGAAGCACTTTGGAGTTCAAATAACAGATTTCTATGTAAATAACCACTTTTAATAAATCCTTTCCTAATTCGTTAATGCGACTCTTGATGCCAGAAAAGTTCAATAATTCATTAAACTAATGGGAAACGGAATTGAGTCCGTTTATTGCTGGAACACGGCACACTTGGACCTCAATGGAGTGTTTATACTGGAAACGAAAAACATATGGTTTAAATTATCTCCCTTTAGCTAACTTTTTAGAAAGGTCGTTTGAAATCACGTGGTGTGAATTTTAGACATATGGCATTTATCAGAGCTATGCTTACGTTCAAACTGGATGGGTACTCAGAAATGATATCATATATTAGACTTGTCAACGGAAGTAGGGGTAATAATTCACTAATATTTAGATCTTATCCAACATACGAGAAAATGAGTGTTTTACTAACCTTTAACAGAAAAGTCTTCTGTAAAGAAAAACAATCCGTTTCCATTTGCATACAACTGTTAAAGCACCACTCAATGTAAACCAAGCACTTGAAGGGAGTTGTTTGTGTCTAAGTGTCTTGTTAGATGGTATAAGCGGCAAACTCAAAATACTTGTCAAATTAATAGCTTATAATTCCCGTACTTGAAGGTTTTTAACGTTCATTCAGCTCTTAGAACAACACGTACACGGGGCAAGGAATATAGCTTTCTTGTGTGGTAGCTCCAAGTCTGAGAAGCTTGTTGGCATCCAGTCAAAAATATTTCAGGATACCAAATACTTGGATCACTTTGTAATGACAATTTCTTTGCACTTGAAAGGATCTTACATACAAACGGAGTTCAAGTATTTCAAGCATTCCGTCTAATATTTGTAATAATTTATAAAGTATTGTTTTGAGCGGGAATACTATTTTACAAGAATTCAAAGAATTTATGTAACGGTCTGACGCCTTTCCTTAATATGTCATGCCTCTACACGGTTATCATAATTATTAAATGTAACATGAACATCTTCATATCGAAAGTAACATGAACATCTTCAGCGTCTTAATCTAACCTTAGACGCTTGTCTGTTAACATATCGAAAGTAACAAGACACACGTCATGACATAAAAAAGAGAAGTTACTACTACGTAACCTCACTGTCAGCACCAGTTGGTAAAGTCCCAATTAGACTGAGTTAGACAGCACAAGATAATGTACTTCGTAATCTAGGTGGCATTCTTCTCAGACTGGATGTTTTAGGGGTCGTCTGAGTATCTGTAAGTTGTTCGAAGGCGGATATAATAATGGTTCCATGTGTGCACGACGAGGGACGGGTGCATTTTGAAATGACAGGTATCCCCCTTGGTCCAAGTGTATCAGCTGTGGTTATGAAGACAAGTGTTATCACAGGTTTTCCTCCCACTATATATCATAAGCAGTAAACCATGGGTTATATTCGTCTCTGTCTTCCGTCGCAATATCTCCCTTCATCCATCATCCCCTCCGCTTTCTCTTTCTCATATTTTTCTATTATCCACTCCTCTCTCTCTCCCCCCTCTCTCTCACAGACACACACACACACACACACACACACACACACACACACACACACACAAACACACACACACACACACACACACACACACAGTGACTAGCAATGGATAATTATTTACGAACTGCAGTAAGGTAGGTATTTTTTTATAGTAACTTACATGAAATGTCTGTCACTATTCACACTAATATCGTCTTCGATCTCAAAATATATATCACGTATATAACCCGATGGGATTTATACCACGGATCCGGAACCGGAACCGGAACCTAACCCAGACTTACGGTCTATTCACCGGACCTGGACCCGGTCCAAATTGGCTCACGTGACCCAAAATATTAATACAATATTGTCTTAACCCTAACCACTTGCCGTGAATTGGGTCTATTTCCGGGGAATAGACCGCAAGACGGGGTTAGCGTATGTGTTGTTAGTAGATGACTAACGGCGTGCAGTAGACTGTGGGGGAAGTGACGATGTCTTGGTATGGACATAAAAACCTGGTGTAGTATCAATGACTGGTATCTTACAGAATGGCATCCGCTTGAAGTGTTCTGTCTGTCTTCATTTTTGTCGTTTATTCTTTCCTTCATTCTTTCCTGGCGTGACATGTACAACTATATACATTAATTCAGTTTTTCTAAATTCAGTTTTTCTTAATTCAGTTTTTCTAAAAATAGTTCGTACCCATCTCTTTCTTCCCTTCTCTCTCTCTCTCTCTCTCTCTCTCTCTCCTTGTTTGTTATCTTTCTTGCTCTTACTTTCGCTCTCTCTACTACCTCTCTCTCGCTTTCTCTATCTAGCTCTATCTCGCTTGCTTTTCTTTCGTTCTATCCCCCCCTCTCTCTCTCCTATCTCTACTCTGTTTATTTCTCTCTCTTGCTCTCATTTCTCTCCTCTCCCCCTCGCTCTCATACTTCACCACATGTCTCACCGTTTCCTATATATTTCTCATCACCCACCCTCCTCTCACCCACCCCTCACCCTCAATGTATCTTCTCCTGTATCTCACTGCAATACGAAGACCATGCAAGACAAACATATGAAACCTATACGTTAAATTAATCTTACACCTGCGTAGGTAGAAACAAGTGCTGAGGAACTCTGCAGTTTCACAAAATGAATATATCACTCTATAGCACGGCCATAAAGAGACACCCCTACATAAAAAGTGAAAGTTCACTTGAACTACGAGCCTATTGCCTGTTTCACCTGAGCTGAATCGCATTAAAACTGGCCATAAACTTTGCAAGGGGTTGGACAGGGAGAAGCATTTGCTTGTTGCTTTTTCACCGCAGTATTCGAAGTCCAAACATTTTTCTCATCTCTGCAATTTCCGGCTGGGTAAACGAGCTAGAGATGCTGACAAACGACGCCAACCGATCTCTCCTTGTCCGCTTCGACGCTATCGGCTACGTTACCGACATCACGACGGCGTGTTTATAGGTGTCCGCTGACAGATCTGAAGGCCCAGCCCATGGGGGGTGCACCCGACACACGCGCGCACCGGCGGAATTTACGTTGTTGTTTGGGGTACACCTACACTTGATGATTGTTCTCCAGAATACCTGAGATTACACCTCATTACTTTTTAAATCTCCAGCAAGCGTAGACGCCATAAATCTCAAACATCAAGATTAGAATTGGAAGGTTTTTGGCCGTATGCGAACTAAAGTTTCGGCGGCTTTCTAACGGATTTGTTACTTCGTTTTAAAAAACGAAGCGTTATTGATCTGAAATACACCCCAAGGTGACTGACAAATGGTAAGACAACGATGAAGCCTACTGGAAAAACGAAGATCTTGTTGATAGTAAATGCATGAAGGACAAAAAGAAAGATGAACAACAGGCTGTGGGTTCGGATCTGATTGATGTGTTCTGTGGGTAGTCGTAATTCATAAAGTTACTTAGTACATATGCCTCGGAGCTTTCGTAATAACATATGGGTATTAGAATAATATGTACAAACGTCTAATTACAGGATATATAGTTTGATTATATTGTTTAATGGGGGTATGGCTAAAACGTCAGCTACATCTTTATGATACACCCGGTAGACAACCACGAGTTTCTATCAAATAGTATTTTATCAGCACTAACATATGGTCTATCTGGTAATGTAAAAGTTGTCCCAGGTTTAGATAAGTTTTAAACAAAACCAACGCCCACTATTATGGAAACAGAACAAGCATCATTATATTTTTAATCCATGAGAGAACCCAGATGGAAAACAAGACACTTTATGTAACGTCATACGCGTTAAGATTAACAAGCTTAACATGTTTTGCTCGTGTCTGATAAATGTGTTACAGAATAACCAGAACGTAACTAAGCGTGTAATGCCACCCAACAAAACAATAATAACATATCAGAGACCGAATAACAGTCATAACACAATTTAAGCTCGCCTCCGATAAAAATTAGCAGCGCCAGCCCAATGGAACAATCTGTACCCAGAACTGGATAACGGCGTGTTTGTTTAGCTTGTATGGTATTCCAATACTACTGGGTTAAAGGTGATGGAGTTTTCTATATTCAGGCCTTCACAAACAACGCTAAATGCCCTTCATGGCATTCTTGATTGATGCGTGGGTGGAATTGTTCACTTTAACGTACTGGTGAAGCATTTATTACAGACAAAATGTAAATAAAAGAAGTAGAGGGAAAGGGTTATATTATATGGATCTGGAGTCAAATATCGAGAATGGTCAAATTTGAATAATAGCTTGAACATAATTATAGAAAAGATGTTAGTGCGATTTTTTTTAGGGGCAGTGGTAGCGTAATGGTAGAACGTTTGGACTTCGGAGCCAGGCATCTATGTTCGCGAAAGTTACATTTTTGACGCGATATTGATAGGACGAGCTGTCTGTATACCGTGGCAATGCAGTTATCATCCTTGGCCTTGTCAGTATCAGCCGGTGCTTGCAGGTTTACTGCAACATTCAGCGCTACATGTGTTGCGGGTTTCCTCCTGCCCTAAACTGACAAGTCGTGATAGAAGTGATAGAATATTGAAAGAGGGGCAATGGCTTTTTTGAATGGCTTTATTGAGCACACGAATAAACCATCTCTATTTGTTTTATGGGGGTGGGGATAGGGGTGGGGTAGGGAAGGGGGAGGGGGTAAATCGTTTTCAAGATTATTTCACTTACATCACGGCTTGTACTCAAGTGTACGTAGGCTACAGAGCTGCGTATGCACATGTGCATCGTGTTTTGATCCAATTCAATCAATTTTTATTTATATAATGGTTTCTTGTTTTCCTAATATATATCTTAGACAAGGATAGCTGAAACCATTTCCAAATGGCGTTAGACAATAATTCAAATGTTTTTCTATATATGTTCGTGTTTGTGTTTTATTCATCTACTTTAGTCATTTCGTGATTCATGTTCGTGTTCGCATTTGGCCTTGGGTGTTACGATATCGGTCAAAGGTCAACACATTTCTGTGGAAGGTCTCACATAACTGGCCAGAGTGCCTCTAAAACGTCATCACGTGTATTGAGAACGCCAATTTGGAAGAACTAGTGACACGTAATGGGCCGTGCAAGTGCGTACACGTAAAACCAGCACCTGTTACCAGGACGGTCGATTTGCCACCTA
>JAUTBV010115832.1:12500-53826 GCA_032361325.1 Lepetodrilus fucensis
TTCTAAATCTCTCGTTGTTGAGCGCAGCGGAAGTCAGCGGGAGCGACGTGTTTCGTCCTAATACAAACAACAACGAGAGTACAATGGCTATAATGTTCGTACAAGCATGAATTCTATTTGCTTCAAAGTTACGCGCCGTTATCTACGGTAATAAAACGGCATGAAACTAACGAATCATTTTCCACAAAAGAATAAAAATGTTTAATTCATCTTCGGAGTCGTTTCTCCGTACGTACATGTGGAAACAATTTGACGAATTCTTGCGCGTGGCTAGGTCACGTGGCCTTCTACTTAAAATGAAGAAAAAAATGAGGGGGATGTTTGGCCAGTTTGACGGCCAAGGGTTTTGGACTTCGATGGACCGTGCAGTAACTTCAAAGTCTGGGTAGAGATAGAGGCCGGTAAAATCATCAGGGAGATGGGGGTGAGGGATGGGGGGTGGGGTAGTGGGGGTGGGCGTAGTGGGCGTGACGGATGGATCCATGAATTGTGGTCCTCGTAAATCAACAAGTGTTGAAAAATAGAATCCTATGATGATGAAGAGCAGTAAATAAATCATTGTACATTTTCAAGTTTATATACAGAGATTTATTTATTCACAATATGTGCAGGAAGACACATGTGAGCATTATTAAATGAATGGAATGCGAATTTTGTCTGCAGACATTAATACATACCGATAGTTAAAACGCATTCAGAGTTTATTCAGTTACTACTGTATATCAGTCACTTTTCCATTATTAATTATTCCATTAACAGAAAATCGGGGATATAGAGAGAAGAGATATAACAGAAGTGAGAGAGACATAAATGGAAAATGAAATGAGTTTTATGGATACATCATGTTTGAGAGAGAGAGAGAGAGAGAGAGAGAAAGAGAGATTGAGATAGAGAGAGCAAGAGAGAGGGGGATAGTGGGAGAGATATTGAGAGAGAGGGAGTAAGAGAGAGGGATAAAGAGAGAGAGAGAGAGTTTCAATCTTCATACAATCTCATTGTACTTGTATACGCTTCAGGCAACATTATTTATTGTTGATATTGTTGAGTCATCAACATGATTGTTATACCAGTTTACAATCTCGAAATAGACATCATCGACTGCTTAGGACCGAACTCCATCTGCAGGAACAATCAATAACTAACCAGTAACTCCAAATGTGATTAATTCCACATTTTCAAAGGTAAAATACATAGTTGAAGTTTTCCAAATCTACCAGAATCGTCATTTTAGTGACATTCACGCTGGTGCGCAGAGGGACAAGCGTCGTGATGCCGGAGTAAAAAAGGGAGATAATTCTCAAATGATGTGGAACATTAGAAAATGAGATGATCTCGTGTAGCGCTTCGGTGTAGGAGGTAAAGATCTCCTCTCTGATACCAATAGGCGATTGTTTTTATCAGTCAATGTCTGACAGTTATTCGTTTGTTCCTGAACCCATCTAAGTCTACGAGTCTCAGAGAGGACTGGCTATAGGCATGGTGTGAAGCTGTGTGATCCTATATGTGCAAACTGTGACACCGTGCAACTGCTTTGTTGTGCAACTGTGACATTATGCAACCTGTGGTACCGTATGGCTATTCAGTTGTGTAAAGGTTTAGTTTGTGCAACTGTGATACCGTGCAACTGCTTTGTTGTGCAACTGTGCGATTATGCAACCTGTCGTACCATGTGGCTATTTAGTGTACATGTTTAGTTTATGGAACTGTGATACCATGCAACTGCTTTGTTGTGCAACTGTAAACATACCTGACTATAGTTAGTTGAAGTGTAAATGTTTAGCTGTTTAAATGTGAGATACAGTTTAGTAGTCCATCTGTGAATCCCGGTGACTAGTTTGCAACTGTGACACTGTGGCTCCGTATGACTATTTGTGACACTGATAGCCTAGCTATATTACAAGTTATCGAAAAAGCTGAGATACTCTCTATATATGTCTAAATAATATACCTGTAAATCTGTGTAACTACTACTACTACTACTACTACTACTACTACTACTACTACTACTGCTGCTGCTATTACTTCTGCTAATACTACCATTAGTGCTAGGTCTTGGATCACCGCAGCCAACTATCAGCTATACACTGGGTATTTTACCTCCACTGCTAACATGTATCGATGAATTATTTATGAGCAATTGTTTTTAGTGTTCTCGTAAATAGAAATACTTATAGTGAATTCCCGTGTCCGTTTACATGTACACAATATCGCCGATACCTCACGTCAATGAGATTACATATAGGTTCGTTTCTGCCATTCGCAGTGAACTGAACACGCTCTATCTAATCCAGTGGCGCTACTTGAAGATTGACTTATGACTGACAGGCCATTGGTGTCAATAGCTTGTCCATTTCACCAGACTTATGGACAGATAACAATGACAGTAAATTTGTTCTGTAGACAACTTCCTTGACAACTGTTTTTCTCTCTCTTCTACTCCAAGCTTTACATGTCCTATTATACAACGAATATACGAGTTCATCGAGGACTACACCACTACATTCTAGTGTTCCTAGCGCTATTGGAGCCGTAGCTAGTTTCTAAATTGATATATTTATATTAATTCACATTTAAATAACCAGTGATGTTGTGCATTTTAATGCGTGATAGTTTTGTAGTTATATAGCAGTTGTATCCTCTGAAAACTGGGTCCAGAGACTCCATCAACATACGCTACTACTAGCATGAAAGAGCATGCCACTCTCTTGGTCGTAAAGATGTCAAATACCCGTACACACAGGGCAAGCATGTTCATACAACATTCGTGGTACATTCAGACACTAGACATATTATAGCAATGGTCGTACGTTATAGATTATGGCCAGCGACGCAACATATTAATTTTAGCAGAATTCTAAGACATGCGCACGCGTGCTCCTATGTAAATATTACTAGTATAACACACAATATAACCCCGTAATTTCCATATCCCCTTTGTACATTATTTCCAATGAATTCAAACCTTTATGTTCCTGTTACTTAAACACATCATCCATGTAAACTCTTATACACCTTATCACCCGATGTCCTCGAACCTTCTCCTACACTTGAACACGTCCAGCTATCTTGACCACGAAGCATATTGTCCAGTCTTTTGTCCATACTGCCAACCTACTGACCCCTCTCTCCCTCCCTCCCCTCCACACACCCCACCCCCTGGCCCCGATGTCTCAATAGCTATTTGTGCTATCGATAACACACTTGACGTCCGCGCTGATAAATATATTGGTTTGTGTATTGACAGGTGAATGTCGACTTTCTCCTTTGAAGCTACCGCCAGGTGTTTTCGGTAAGGACCCAAACGGATAGTGGGCCAGAGGTTATTGTGGAAATAATCTTTTCATTAAAAAAAACCGTGTTTTTATTTTACAGGAAAGAAAACAATTTAGAACTCCGTCGAGCGCGTTCAAAGTGTCGACCTTTTGAACAAGTTCACAGAATGCTGTGGGAAGACTGCATGAAATAACATCTATGCATCCAAAGAGATAATGCCATTTTATTTTTATATACAAGTTAACATTAAACGTCTGGAATGTGAACATAATATACAGTTTAAGCGTGAGCGTTATGTATTTTGACGTACACATACACAAAGAACAATATTTGCGCTTCTTGAAAACACAGGTATTAAGCTGAGGCGTGTCATAATAAAAATGTCGTTCATTCCTTATGATTCCCTAACCACATGTCGTCATGATTCCTAAGGAACGAACTGGCCCTAAACACTTTAACAAACCCATATAGCCACGCGCTATTCAATACACATGAATACACCAATCGTCTGACATGCAAAGCTGGAATCTACAATGCCAACAAAGATTGCCAGTACGTGAGGGTCAAACATATGAATGTACGCATATATATAAGAAACATGTGAATTTAGGATAGATAAACAAACCGCAAGGATTTGTTTAAAGTACATGTCTAGGTAACAGACAAAAATCTATGTTAGACGCATGAATACATTTGGTTTGTAATCAATAGGTTTTACGGTATATATTTGTTACATGCCAGGAAATACAATAACAACGCATGCATGGTACAAATATAAACTATTAATATTGTAGTATAACAGGAAACAATAAATTTACATCCACTGTGACACAAAATGGGTGACAACAAGAAAAACTGCAATGTATATCCACACAACATATACAAACACGCGACAAGTTTGCCCCCATGCGTGTGTCGTCCTCCCGTACCAACGACAATAAATCCACATTTTTCTGCAATTTCTCTAACAGGCAGCGCATTAAATCCGCTGTCAACCGAAGTCTGGAGAAACCCGATCTGTAAAGCATGCCAGCAGGACAGAGACCTACACAGAATATTTCTTCAAGAACACTAGATCTGCTGATGTCTCGAAGAACGAAAACAACTTTAATTTTACTGCTCAATTATAACACAACGCACCCATCGGTTCTATCGCTGTCTATGGGACAAACACGAACGTAAACGAGTCTCATCGTATGCCCATCAAGTAAAGTCCCAACGTAAACACAAACAATAGCGTTCGCAAATCAATCCTTTATGGACTTCGTCGTACAATAGGCGTGGACGTAATCTACGAGCCCCATCACCACTCAGCCTAACATAACCCTCCGCCCCTCAATACTATCTCCCTGACAACTTCAATACGTTGTCTATATATTATCTTGGGACTGTATTTGTTTTCTCTTCGATATGCGTAACTCGTACGTTGAAACATACGTATGTACAGGTGCTGACAAATGTTCGATGGCGAGCTCTATTTGCAATCGAGCGCACAGGTGGGATCCCACGCACGGGAAAATACCGATAGGAGATCATATCAGTCGTAGATGTATAGGCTACATGGAACTGTTATTAGAAAAGTGCTGCAGATGTTGCTATTATCATGGCATAGACAATATATTCACACCGAACTGGCTATACACATGGCTGACATGCAATTTATGCATATAAAAGAAATGGAATTTAGCTGTTCAGCAGAACACTTGCCAAAATGGTAATGCCTTAAATAGCGATCTCCGTGACGGGGTTGTGTCTATTAGATACTATAACTCGTTAGCGCTATACTTTTTTTTGCACATGTCTCAACGTCTAAACAAAAGGTTCGTATTTCGATTATCTAGATTTTATGCCTCGAATATTACGATAATCAACATGAAATACTATTTATATATAAAAATGAAAACGTCTATTCTCAAGGTTTGCTCTATTAGAAACTATCCGACTTCATTTCGTCCTACAACTAGGCTAGATAAACATCCCAATATTTTCTTCTATTTTGTTTTTATTATAATAATATTGTAGCCAATACTGTAGCCAACGAGAGGAGCAGAACACTCTACTTGAAGGACCTTTTTTCTTTATAAAACCCCACTATTTCTCTATAATATTTACGACATTGGAATTTATAACATGAATGCTATTTCAATGGACTAAACGAAAGTTTAGACTTAATTCTCATAGTGAAAACAGAAACTATTTGCATTTCTTTTTTGGTGTGTGCAAAAGTGTCTCTCTACTATAGCCGCTACCTTCGTACGGTGTTAAAACAAATAAATACATAAATAAAAAATGGAAACACTGTACTGTTGATCGACGAGTCTCGTACCTACAGGAAACCACGTAAAGTAACGCGATATCTCCCTCGGACGTACGTGATTTGCCGCTTGGGCAACGTTCGTCTCCACACCTCCTTCAAGAGTTTCTCAATTTGACGAGAGAAGGCCTTTTAGTCTTGTGATGTGCTTTGTCCCGCAATGTCCGTGTCTGTCTGACCAGAGATATTTTCCACAAGTCCTGGGTCAGAAACGACTGCAGCGTGTAAACATGTAAACATATCACGCCCGCCCGTCACACAGTATCAACAAATAAAAGTGCCCATCGCAGTTTCCGTTGAAAACAGGAATCTTTCAAAACTTTCAACATGCCTACTAGATACCAAATAGATTATCAGCGAATGTGTTTTCCCAATCACTGCTGGCTCAAAATGGACTTTTTCATTTAATTTTGTTGTTTCTGAAAATACCTTCACGCGTGTGCTAATGTTGAGGCTGAAAATCATATCACAAAGTCACGTGATATTTACTATAGTCACGTGACTGCAGTTCTAATAACAAAAACGCGCCTCCGGAATTGAGCAAAAGCAACCGTCCGTCAAAATGCCTGTCGACATCTTTGTTGCAGAAATGAAGAAAGCTATTTCAGGAATATATTAATTGTTTTTCTTTGGGCAAGTTTTTAGTGCAAGTATCCACTGATCGTCTAAAACAATAACAGCATTCTGTATTTTGTATTGTTTTTCCATTACACCAGCTAGGTCAAAAGTTAGTGGAATCCCTTTAAAAAAATATTATTATTAATATAATGTTTGTCCTTGGGTCAAGCACTAATGAAATGCATTGACATTGGGCAGGTCTATACTACATTTAGCAATACCAATGCATTGTTGATATGATGTTATATCGAGGTACTGATACTAGGCACATGATATCCGTTGTATACATGACCTATTATTAGTATATACATGACCTTTGACAGAGGAAAACTACTGTGCACTCTGATAGTAACACGGGTAGTTATTTCGTTTGTTAGAAGTACACTGTAACAACCCTTGATTGCGGTATAGCTTGCGAGTCATGTTGACAATTGGTACGAAGTCAATGCATGGTCATGTGACATCAATAAAGCATCCAGATCGAAGCGTGATTAATGTTACTATTGTCCCTGTCTTCGCGATGTGAACACTTCCTTATTTCATATATTGATTCTTCAGCATCAGCCGTGATAGCCGTGTCTTACCGTGAAACACAGTAACGATGAATTCTGAAATATGAGAAAATGTTATACACACTAGAACCGCACACATTTTCGTGTACGGCAACAATAGGTACGATGTAGTGATGTAGTGTTTTTAATAGTGGACACGCGAGTTTCGTGAAGGGAGAGGGAGAGAACGAGACAGGAGAGAGAAAAAGGGAGAGAGGGAGTGAAGGGCGAGAGAGAGGGAGGGAGGGGAGATGGAGGGAGAAAGGAGGGAGGGAAAGAGAAAGAGAGGGAGGCAGAGAGACAGTTAGAGATGTATAGAGATAGAGAGATGGGGAGAGATAAAGAGGAGAGAGAGAGGGTGAGATAATGTGTGTTGGTGTGTGAGAGAGAGAGAGAGAGAGAGAGGGAGAGAGAGAGAGAAGGAGGAGGAGGGAATTTATTACTATCCTGACAATGACTGGAAGTAGCTATCTTCAGACTAGAGACGGAATCTTCCAGACAAGCTGACCTCGGCTTTGTCTGACATCTGGTTGTAAACTGTCGGTTGAACATCCACCGTGTGTTTGAGTTCTGGAGATGATTCACGGCAAGGACCAACATTTTACATCATAAAACAGCAAACGTTTACTCGTGTCTGTATACACAACAGATCTTAACACATCAATCAGTGCACTGACCGATGACTACCAGAACCTGTCCTTAACAGATATCCCGAAACACGTGGAACTGTACATATACACTCTCAGACCAGCCCGCGTGTGTGTTGCCTGTCTGTCTGTCTGTAGATATGTGTCTCTCTGTCTTCTCTTAACTCCCACCACCGCCTCTACCGCTCTCCATCTCTCTCTCTCTTTCTCTCTATTATTCTCTCTCACACATACACACATTCTCACTGTCTCTTTCTTGCTATCTTTTACTTTCTATCTCGTGTAGGCTTACACACACACACACACACACACACACACACACACACACACACACACACATCGTGTTAATTTGCAGTTTCATTCATATATTTCCGTACTGGACATTCCTGTACAAAACTGCGTACGTCTACGGTAACAGTAACTCCAACCTTGGCCATAGACTACACTAAAGTTACCTCATCCTCGAAACCGCGGCCATTGTGACTACAGGCTGAAGGTGTAGTCATAATGACCTGAGTTTCGAGGATGAGGTTACCATAGAGTTACGCCGTTTTGTACAGGAATACCCGTCAACATTGTAAATGGATATATAAGGATGGAACATATGTATTAAAACCATGAAAACAACCGGCTAGAATTACTATGCAGTCATGATTTACGCCGGGTAGTTCATATACTCTTAGAACTTCCATAAATAATGCACAGACGCACTCTTAGCTACGAGGCAGAACACTTCGTCAACCTAAATATGTTTTCTGGTCAGTTCCTAATTGGCTTGCCATTTTGATTTATGGCTGTATTCTCCTCACTTGACCATGCACTTCTGCTGTGCACTTGACGGAAGTACTTGACACGTGAATCGAAGCTATACTAAAGACAAAATAGTCCGACAATATCGTATTTACGTGTTGCCAGTATATTAAAAGTTAGTTCAATTAAAGACCATTAACACCATTACACTTTGATCCGGGTCATGCACCAAACGCCAGGAAAAGATTCCCGATTCCAAACAAAGCAGAAAGACGCGTGCACGTGTATGATCACGTGCGAAGTCTCGGCTTTTCTCGCGAGATGAATAATTAGACAGAGCCATTCGCGGATAAAACGACTGATCGATACTATCCCGGCGCCTCGATCACACTTCATAACCCGGTCCCTAAAGCCTTGACCCGCCAATTCTAACAACACACGCAAATCATGGACGTAAAATTAGCAAGAGAGACACGGCGGCAAATATATAAAATACCCAAAGGGATGTGTTGCATAGAGCTCTGCAACAGCCATGTTTACATATTGTAAAGATACATAAATACGAATGTACGGCTTGTGAATGAAGCCTGGCTTCCAGACTCTCGCCAGACCCGCCATTACGTATATAGTTGGATGGAAACGCTATAGACAGGAACTCAACATACTGTTTCTTATGGCTCATTTTTGCGAGTATTATGGCTTGTATGGAATGTTCAACACGAGTGTTATCATTTGGCAATGGACTACGCTCTTTTGTTACAAATCAGTGCCACCCCCACCCTCCCCCCCATTTATTTAATACGGGAAAAAATGAATTTAGATATTACTATATAGTACGATTTAATCAAATATCATAACTTCTATAATATTTCATTTTGTAATCAGATCCAATAACCTGTCCTTTTCGAATGATAGAAGAGTGATAGTTACAGGAAGTCAAAAACCTTTAACAGGATTAATACAGTGGTAGTGAAATATGTGTAAATGCCAATAGCATCTATTTTACTGACGGTAGGCCGACTGGGAATGAGTATGCACCGAGGGCAAGTCTCCAATGGCATCATTATTCATTTACACGGAGAACAATGCGTTCAGCAGGCCAGTAATACAAGCATGCGAACAAGCAGTCTAATATAGTCTGCATACAACCTGGAAGCATTTGCCATCGTGGCTATCTCGATGACATCGAGGCATCCATGCTAGTCTATACCTTCAGCTAATGGACTGATGTTTGCGTAGCCATCGAAGTCCTCGTACCTTTCTCTTAGTCTCGGTGGAAAAGGTCATTCAGCTCAGCTCGTCCATTTCCGTAACATATGTACTCATGGTTACGGAATAGGCCGAGTGGTCTCGAATGAGTTCGTCAATTTCCAGGGCCTATATATTGTTTTAGGATACGGAAAAGGGCGAGTGGTTTTCGATTGGGCTCTTCCATTTCCGTATCCTAACGGAAATGGGCGATAGGTCTCGAATGCTAAAGAAATACATGGACGATTATCATCTTATCCATCTAGGTCCGAGTGACTGTTGGGTCAAAGCGGAAGTGACGCAAGGATGTTCAGATTAAAATCAACCGCATGACATTTTGGTGGCATGACGGTCCCTATATATGTTGAATAAACTCGGTGTCTGAGTGTGAATCTATTCATGTAGCCATCAAGTCATTGATGACTAGAATTCATGCTTGAGTGAAACATTCCCTGCACAATTTTTTTATTTTCTTGTTATATAAACTTTAGAAAAGATCATACCATCACGGTTTGTTTACGCATTTCATGATCAAACCCATACATGTATTTCTACCTAAACAGTAAATACATTTTACACAAGTATATTGGGCAATAAGCTAACATTTCTTTAGACTTCAGAAAGTCTACTTTTGAGCAATCATGGTTTGATTCATGCTTCTTCGTATCATCAACATCTGTAATATTACAACGCTACTTATCTTCATTCATATGCTAACACGCATCAGTGTAATACAACCGTATCACGACTTGTACATCCTTTTGTCGTCACCTGCAATTATGTCGATGGATTTCATAATGCTGACTCATAATGTATTTTGGAATAATAATATTAACATCTTAATATAATACATTTCGTGATGACAAAAGCAAACGAAAAATACAAGAAGCATCTTTTTGAAGTTGTTGCCAACAACGCATTTAGAATAACCTTTCGTCCTTTATATGTTAGCCATACAATATTTTCATAAACAATGATAATATTAATAATTTACGTAATTGTATACTTTTATTGCTATACATTGATAGTTGTTGCATCTATTAAGTGTGGACATAATTATTAAGGGAATGCGCTGGTTGTACCGTTGCAATGCAGTTATCACCCTTGGTCTGTCGGTGATCGCAGCAGGTTTACTGCAACATTCAGCGCTACGGATGTTGAAGGTTTCCTCCTGCCCTAAACTGACAAGACGTGGTGTAAGTGAAAGAGTCTTGAAAGTGGCTCTAAACACCAATACAAATATATATATATATATATATATATATATATATATATATATAAAACAGGAAAAACAATATTAATTGTCCGAACAATTGGGTACGAAGACATCACCTCCGCCCCCATGTTATATTTGGAACCTCGTGAATCCCATCGTCATCTGGTTCCATTGTGCCAAAGAGTTGAGATGTCACGGAGTTCATAAGTCGGAGCTCTTGTCTCTTAAGCGAAATCACCCGTGTGTATGTGTGTAAGTAAATCGACACCCATTATAACCATCAATTCATGGGATTATAACAGAAAAATGGTTAATTACCATCATCATATGATCCTACGATCATGTTTTCGCCCGTGCCACGAAAGCCAACCCTACTAATCATGTTAAACACTACGTGAACTTTCCAGTTAGTCTAAAGTACTGTCTGTGTGTTAATGGGGGGAAGGGGGGGGGGGGCAGGAGGAGGGGGCGAGTAGGAATGTTCTCGTTACTTTTTTCTTTCACTTCCACCCTTCAGTGACGTTGTCAGATGATCAAAGTTAAGCTACAAGCGTACCTCGACTGACTAAACAGGAATCGACCCATACAGGCGTGAGTCTTCCTCAAGAAATTAGCATCAGCATATATAGGCCTCGTTTATTACAAATCTCCCGTCAACATCGTTCAGAAACAATTAATCATAATTTAGCGACGGTGTCAGACAGGTTGGTGGGTACCAAAGAAAGCGCCGGAAACAGCCGAGCGCACGGAGTTTATCACAAAATTAGTTGCACATACTGTTTAAACGGAGGGCTCTGATTATTAATGCCAGGTAGGTAATTTACTCGGTGCGGCACTGAGAGGAAGACTGCCGGGGAGAAACGAAGTGCAGGACAGTCTGGGTTCATGTTCTGAAGTCTACAAGACTGTTTTACTTTAAACTCCCCTGACTGCGGAATGTAGTTATTCGAGAAGCTCTAAATGCTAAATGCTGATTGGAATTGGTAATTTTCACCACAGCAATCCTACAGGGGGGCGGGGGAGGACACGTTGGCATTACAAAAGACACTCGGTGGAGATTCTCTATTTACTCATGATCAGTATCAGTTAGTCATATGATAGGTTGCTGCTGTATGTAATAATAGAGTCGAAGTACCGGTAAATCAATTGTTTGTGTACGCCTTCATAAACAAGTTGCATAATCGCGTCCTATCCGCACTAACCGGAAGTATGACATTCATGCCTCATATGACCTAGTTTGGTCCACATTATACCCTGATAATATTCGCCAAAGAAACAGGCCTGCACTATGCTTGATGTGCTCAGCTAATAATAGTATATACCATAAATCACCAATAAACTGTTTATAGGTCTTTAAAAGCTAGTGCTCTGTATAACTTTATGCGAATTGTATGATACACGAAGAAAGACATTTATCGTTGTCTGAGAATATTTAATAACCAACTTGTACCGGATATGACGTCAAATAATATGGATACTGTTGGAATGCCTACGGTTTGTGGTAGGCCTACTTGGCGCATTGACTATGCAATAATATACAAAAAAAATATTATTATTTTTCTTAGATGTATGGAATGGACATCTTTCTCAGAGGGGTAGGTTTACTCTACGGCATTATCGTCAATCCACCCGTATAGTTAGTTATCTGTCTTGGTGTGTCTGTACCAACTGTATAGCTTATAAATGCGTCTTATCGTAATGCATGTACACAGATGCGGTTTCTGAGAAGAAACAGATATAGCCTCGTATCCATTTGTCGAAATGCAATATTATTAATATTCCTATTTCCGATTTATCAAAATGTAATTGGAAATAATTGATACGCATTGATCCGGATAAGCCATTTTGACATGATACAGTATTAATTATTAATAATTTAATATTATTATTTTGGTTTAGGTCATGTTGAGGAACGTACTATCGGATTACTTCATTACTAGCCAACTACGTAACAACCCCTCCTTCCTATATCACTTGGACACTTATTATATATTACTGCGCACGAGAATCGTAGCGGACATAAGTTTGCATAATATCCAGACTAATAACTTGGGTGAGAAGATATTACATTTCTCGGGTATATTCAACCTCCCTCACAAGGCCTCCGTGTTCTAACAAAAGCAAATATTTGACTTCGAGACTCAGTCTGAATTTGGGCATTTTTATCTCGCCTCGATAACGGGTCAAACCGAACCGACAGTCTGGATTCAATATCTATAGGGTATATCAGCTGGCGATATACATATACAGTCCCTTCCCTCCACAATGCAGACTCGGTGTTATACAGTAAACGTTTTCAACATTTTGGGAGTGCATTCAAAGTTCGGCTAAGTGATAACGGTAGCGTGTCTCCGATTTGAAATCAGACTCACAATGTCAATGATACCACGAGTCATTGACAGACATGTGGGTTCACTTTCACAAATACTTCCTAGTGTTATACCTGACAGTCTTAAAAGTATACCAGGCTACATGTACGGTTAGATACGATTCCATTGTTAAATGTGGGGTTTTTTTAAGCTCTTATGTGATACAAAATAAAATAGCATAAAAAAAACATAGATGAGATCTCTACCGAATTCCTTAAAGATTAAAAATAGCATAACAAAATTATAAATGATCTACCGATGTCCTGATAGATTTGAGGACCTCGCAACATTGGACAGTTAGTCATCACGCCACATAGCAGTATACAATGTTTGTCAAGCATGTTTGTTGAGGTGATTTTTTTTTTATGTGGTAAATTGAAATCACTATAAGGTACACACAAGTGAAAAACATTCTAATTTCAAAATGCACCCAACTCGGCACGTACGAGCGTGTTAGCTATGGTGGAAACGAGCAATAGGTATGATGAGAGTATATACTTGACTATTTGTTTAAGGTCTATATATATAAATGTAGACTTCCAAGTATACCTACATTCGACACGTGATAGTGGTATGACCCGTCTGTTCTTACTCCACGCACACACACACGAACGCACACACATACACACACACACATACATACACGCACACACACATATTCAGGGTATCATTTCTCGAAACTCTATCTACTACGAGACTATAAGGACTCTCGTAGCTATCTCTAAGAACGTATTCGATTCAACGCTCGACCTACCCTAGGGTGACGGTCGCGTGATGACATTAGCCAATGAGGGTACTCGTATCATAATGAGCGTTTGGTCATTGGCTAATTTCATCACCCTAGGATTGGTCAAGCATTTGAAACGAATACTCTCTAATACATGGGGATCATGCACTTACGAGAGGGCTATGGTATCATAGTGGATATGAGATCCTCGAGAAACCATACCCAGTATCTTGACAGTTGAACGTGGCCTTGTCGATCGCATGGCGTGCCAGTGCATACTAGTTCTGTTGTTGTACCATTGTACGTCCGGTTTTTCATCACATGAATTCGTGCATTTTTGATTGTATTATTATTAGAATGACTCGTCTTCCTTGTCCGACTCGTATAGTCGCAGCAAAGGTAACAACCTCACTCGGCTCCATGAATATTTCTCCGTTTTAATCAAGCACAACGGAAACCATGTATATTAACATATTTTTTTTATTTTCATGATTATAACATGGGTACAAGTTGGTGTGAGACATCCACTCTTTGTGTGACATCATTATGCATAATCGCCGCGTCTCAACCTGTCTTCATACATTTAACCCTAACAGTGTTAGACCCGATTCTTAAGGATACACTCCCAATAATACGTCATGTCGTCTGAACAACGTTGTTTCATACAACACGACACGTGATATACTGTTTTTTAACGGGAGTTTCTCATTTTCGGACTTGGTACTGCTAGGGTTAATGATGATAAAATTAAATACATGTAACTATGATAATTTACAATGATATAACGGTTAGTCTTGCATATTTAGTTTATAAGTTAGCTAAAAACGACAAAAATTTACAAAATTCGTCATGTTGAGGATATGCCTCAAATGTATACATACAAATTGATGTAAAATACTCCGACATGTACATGATATTAAATATTACACTGTCAATCTGCTAAAGATTGTCAATAAATAAATGAAAAAACTTTGTCCTCTTAGCGCAATGATATTAAACAATTACAGTGTAAAAATGGTCGGACATTGTCCCTGATAAATAAACCAGCGACTTCCGGTTCATGAGGATTACTACGCGCACTATTTTCTCAATTTAAATACGTGGTATCATTTTCGAACTTCATCAAAATTAACTCCGAACCTACTTTACTATAATTGTGGATAATTTGAGTATTAAAGTCTATGATTCAAACGTTGAGACAAGTTAGTACAAAACTGGACTAATATTTACAAATTAACATATTGCAATGAAAAGAAAAAAATATATATACATACATTTTTTGAAGTTATAAAATGACTTTTGGAATGCTGCATAATGGCAAACAAGCTTCATATAAAAAATATATATCATAAATAGATTTTGGAGAAAAAAAATCTGATAAGGAAATGTTGCAATGTAGACGCACAACCACGATTTTAAACTGAAACAACAGTGCCTGTAGACCTCACACTCCCTGCTAGACAAAAAGTCTCGCAGACAATGCTCGATAAGGGCAAAATAATAAATTATACGGATTTCAATTTGCTCTGTCCGGTATGTTCAAAATGTACATAAAGAGGTAACAATATGGCGACTTTAACTCCCTGTACTCCAACCCACCAATAAATATGAACTATAAATAGTAATAATGTCGAAATGTATGGTCTCCCATAGATATAAAGAAAGATGATAACAACAATAGTGCGATGGTGGTTTGGAGTACATAGAGATAATAGTCTGCATTATATAAAGTTCAACAAGATATAATAAATACTGATTGAAATGAGACGCATACCATCTCGCGACATGTCAAAACATATAGACTTGTAACTTTGTATAATATCCTGTTTGTTTTAACACATTCCCAGGCATACTTTATGACGTCACATTCATACCTCCGCAAAAATTAAAGCAGACTGTTTTAAGGCACTAAGAAGACTAAACATACATCCTAGAACAATGCACAGTCATGAGAAAAATGGGTTTACGAGTTAATGCGAAACTAACCTACGTATGAGAATACAAAGTACGAAACTACGGCTACGATGAGAAGGATGTATGACGTAGAAAGACATGGCGGCGCTGTGTAATATCAGTCATCAATTTTTTTAGCACTTTATGAAAATGCATATGAATTTCAATTGTAATTTATCGGTGTCCGAATTGGTATGGTCACTCCCGCCATTCTCAAATTTCTTTTTACAAAAAATATTAATAATAATAAATAAATAAAACAATAATAAAATAATAATAGTAGTCATAAAAAAAAATCAAGATAAGTATATGCTAACTAGTGAGTTCACTATGACTACATGTTTTGTTATCTACAGTGATAAAATATATGTATCTACCGCGAGTTTGAGACATAAGACATATGAGACCTTTAATTTTGGGATACAAGGCCGTTCGACGCTCTGTACGGCAAGTTGAAGCGATTTGGACGGAAACTAGGACAACACCTGGACATAACAACAGTTGCATATTACACATAAAATGCTGACGCCATTTTGATAAGCGTTACATGTGGACGTATGTACACTTTCTCTGCTGTATCCATCCGCAGTGGTTCGGAATAGAACAACGCATTCCAATGACACTTCCGCACTGTCAAATAGTCCGACACTCTCTTCGATCGTAGGTAAATAATCCCTTGCATTGGAAGAGACAAAGATGGCGCCTATTTCACCAGAACGAGGCTCCAAGGCGGGGGGCGGTGTCACATTGTCATATATTTTCGGACTTTAAGAATACTTGTGTGTGGACTTTTCAGTTTTTAGAGTCCGTGTTCATAATTGTATTTTTTTCGTGGAGATTCCTAAGCTCTTGTCAACTCTACTGCATCCTTTCTTGTATTTGCTGCTGTTGAAGATGTGCAAAAGGAGTTCCAGCTCCCGCGGTTATCTGCTGGGGCATGGCGTATGTATATGCTGTGGGGATTCCGTACCCATTGGCTGTCGTCGTGTATGGATATGCCTCAAACCCTCCTGTCAATTGTTGGGAGTAGGCGGAAGAATAGTCAGCAATGTACTGCGCAGCCGCGTTCGTAGTTCCGGTCGTGGGTGAAAGGGGCGAGTGAGGCATTGCCGTTAACATGCCTGGTGATGCCGCCAAATACGCGGATGGATACACGTACTGTGGATAGCTGAAACGAAAAAAGGTCCGTTAAGAGTTTTATCAAACAGAAAACACAAAATTAATCGTTAACAAACCATTGAACAAACATAATCTGGTTTGGTTCGTGCCCCAAGGCCTGAAACATAGCTAGATATTTACTACATAAAAGATAGCCACAGTACTGGCAAATGGATATCGCCGACAATTTGCCATGCCTTATCGCAATCTTCGCCATTCCTTCAGATTAATATTTCTCCATTTTTGCACCCACTATTTACTCTAGTTTCTGTTTCGCCGCAGCAGACTAATTTCGTGAATCGTTATCTGAGTCTAGATAATAAAAACAACTATTTCTACTCGTTACCGTTAATTCTATACGTGCCCTATTCACCGTGGAGCCACATTTACAACTCAAAGGAATAAAAAAAATCCCAGTATTTAATTCAAACACAAAACACACAAAGAGAAACCGTTATTTAGCACTCAAATGTGTAGTAAACAATTCGCTAGTCTATGGGAACTGCAACTAATATATACAGAGCGATCAAGTACCCCGGGTACATCGGCTAGCAGTCGAGTATATCATAGCGACACGCCGGGTGGCCAAAGCAAGCAAATTGAAACGTAAAAGTGAGAGAACGTCTAGAGTGACAACAAAAATAGAAAAACTAGAATGAAGACAACGGCCAAACCACACCAGAAATTGGTATAATATGAAATACACGGCAATTTGTTTTTATTAAGATGCCAATTATTTTATTAACTAATGTGATCAATTTGCCCCAAACGCAATGTAGATCTCTTGAAGGAAGTTGCTTGTATTAACTCCATCATCTACTTATTCAGATTATATTTTATTTATTCATGATATAACATGAACATGACCATTTATTTTCTCCAAATTAAAATGTAAAATATATATTAAAGCATTGAGGAGGGGTTTGGGATGGAACATAATATAAAATACCATCTACGATTCCTCAAATTCTGAAATATGAAAACAGAATCTATTTTTCTCATCATTTACCATATATTGCTCGACAGATAAGAGAAAACCAGGAAATATTTCCTAATTATGCTCATAGTTAAGCAAAATGTGTAGAAGCAGATGTTCTTTAAATTTTCAACATCCGGTTTCGATATATACCCAACAGAGCTGTTTCGTAAATCCTTTTAACAAATATTCCAGTTTGCATGAAGAGGTAAATACCCTGGTATATATACTTTGCAAGTCTAGGAATTTAAAGACAGGTGTTCCTATAAGTCTGAAAACTACAGCACTTGTAGCCCCGAGGGTAACACACATGCCCAGTTAAACTTCCTGTACTCTCGCATCTATTGTGAAAAGATCTAACTGACTGATGTTTAACATAACAAACAGCCGCTACACATAGCCTTACTTACTTCACATGAAAGACGAGTAGTCAAAACAATGCAGCCTATTGCTTTTACTGAAACAGAGGGGACACACTAATCTAGGATAACTATCTGGGGTTGTCCGCTAGGAGACAAGTTAATCCAACATAAGGAAAACAACCGTCATAATGTATTAATCGGGAACAACGCCATTGATTCTTAAGCGTGTCATGTTGACTACGACTTCTTCGGATGAGTGAATAGAACTACGCATGACCGTGACGTCATCATGCCGTCAAACCCCATCAATAACTGAACTGCCTGCGTTAAACTCCATCAATAACTGAACTATCTACTAGAACGGATAATGTAAAAGTTCCTAAAAGCCGAGACGAGATGAAGAAAGTCGATAAATCCTGCGAGCCAAGTCAAAACAACACGGCTATACACATACCATTGTATACCTGTATATACATTGAACATCTTGAAGGATTTTTCAACTTTCTCAGTTCCATTGGAACACTGGATTTTCGCTATTTAACTGTTTAACAGACAAACGAGGGAGGGGGGAGGGAGGGAGGGAGATGTTGAGTTCTTTCCTCTCACAGACCGTATCTGTCGACACACTGCAAAAATTCCCAGTGCATTATATTCAGATATACCTCGACTTCAAAGCGCGGGTCGAACATCTCGAATTACCCCTCAACTTTGACTCCGTATATTATTGCATTATATGGAAAGTGCCTATCTAAGATCTATTGTATACATTTCGAGCTATACATATATTCCATTATTGAAAACCAGTACATTTACGCCATTTCTAAAGCCATTCAAAGTACGCAAACTTCAAACAATTTAATCTGATCAGCGAAAGTGAAATTATCCGGTTGGGCCTAGAAAATGGTTATGCAACTATGCAGCGGTCTGGCGAAAATTGGACATTGCTTCGCGGAATGCAAATTGGTAATTGAAAAGTATAACTTCTGTTATTCCGAACAAAGAACAAATTGAGGTATTGAGTCCCGGTGAAAACGTATACCGTTGGTTGACAATACAACAGTTACCGATTAGTGCGTTCAGCCGAACTGCGTCGAACACCCATAGAAGTGAGCTACTCGGAATATAATGTATGCCATTGCCGAAATGAAAGCCAGTATGTCGCCAGAATATTGACAGACTTTGAAAAGTCGATTTAAAAAATGGGTGATCTTTTAATGAATGCACATTGCTTTCTCGGTCAATGTCTGTCCCTTTTGTCTGTCTGGGTCTGAATATAGGCCCTCTCTTTCTGTCTTCTATATCTCTTCATTTCTCTCTCTCGCTCTTTCTTTCTCTTTCTCTCTCCCCACCCCTCTCTTATACACACACACGCGCGCGCGCCCGCACACATATAAAGAAACAAACAGACAGACAGACAGACAGAGAGACAGTCAGTTCGACACACGGACAGTTAAAGAAAAAACACAGACAGACAGACACACTCATTCCCACTTTTTTCCTCATACACTTACTAACCGTACCTCACAGAGTTGGTAATAAGTGCCAGTGTACCAATGTTTAAATGATCAAAAGTCAATAGCATGCAAAACGGTATTGTTTATGCAGAGATGTCAAACATTGTCGGGGTAATAGATGCACCTCCGCTGAAAGATGGAGATAGCGAGCAACGGACCAGCAGCCTAGGCTTGAAGACTGACGAGGGATCAAATGAGGGGTATACCCATAGCGTTCGTCCAAGGGTGAAATTCGAATTACTTGAGAAAGCCAAATGGCAAGACAGCGGGGCCTCTGCTAAAGCCGTTGTAAATCTGAGGCAAGAAAACACAACTATCAATTACAAGACCTTCGAATAACGGTGTACACGTGTGGGCGAAAGGATCCAATAATTTGTGTTCGACTGAGCGTGGCTAATACCATAAAGAGGAAAACTGACCTACGTATATATATCCCAGAGGGTACAGCAAGATTCAAGGGACTGGACAAAGGCATTGTTTGCAGACAGTTTGTGGATTAGATATAACTATATACATGAAGAACGGATAAATTATATAGGAAATTGCAAGAAAAGATACAGTTACTCGTTCATAAAATTGATATAAATCTCAATGTATTTTTATTTATCTTCTATTGAGTATCGGATGTGTTTACAGTTGGAAAAGTCTGTTGTAAATTAGATTTATCTCAACAATTACATTAATAAGATTGGAGGTATCTGGGAGCGCCTGCCGAAAAGTTCTAATTGGATGACCACGAGTTAACGCGATGTGGTCCGAATGTAAGCACAGCGGGAACAAACATGACTGAGCTTGATGACTCAGATAGAGCAGAAGCAAGATGTTAATTGTTCGTGTCTTGAAAGTAGTTCCACGTCTGCTGGGGCAACAGTGCTAAGACTCGTGTAGTTCCACCCCCCGCTGTAAGTTGCCCCCTACAGAAAGCCATCTAACGAAAATTAGCAACACGTTTTACGTAAGCTGGTGAACCAAATAAACCACCCATCTAGTAAAATTAACAGTAATGCTTCTTCTTTCTACACACACATAGAAAACGATCTTGACAGTTTGGGTCATTAAAATACGTTTAAACTAAGTTAAAAACATTTCAGAGTTTATTTATGTCTGAGGTTGATCTCGAACTCCAAGTCCTCCTTCATAGTGACCGCATGGGCTAATCTCAACAAGGCAATTATTGCAGTGTAACGATGCCATTGATGAAGCCTAACCTTAGCTCTACCATTAGACGCAAGGGCTGACCTTAACCTACCATAGGCATTCATTTAAAACTAACAAAACCGTCTATCAGAAGTTACGATCTTTCGACATAGGATCCTTGCTTCGGATCTAGATTTCACATTACCAGTAATCTACTTTCCTCCGATAAAACTATGGCACGAATACTTTAAAACAAAAACGGCTTCAGTTTATTAAAACAGAGCTTACGTTACTAACGAGAAGATGTTTCGGCTTCCGATTCTGACCCCCACTGACGTACGGTCTGGTTGTACATCTGACGCCCGAGACATTCTAAAGAGGTAATTCGGCGCTTCTTTTTGACAGTTCCGATTGTTCTGATAACCGATGAAGTCTGAATCAGCTGGTGGATTACAATCGGAACATGCAAGGGGTCGAGGTGAAGGTCAAATGGTCTGGCTTCCAGCCCCACCCCCTCAACCCTCACCCTATCCGATCTGCGTACCTTGTCCTCCTAATACTACACAATGAGCCCGATGCCTTGCCTCACGAAAACATTAGTTTCAAAAAGATAATTCGACGATAAATCTGATCCGCAGTCGCGTTCCATTCACGAGTTACGCACATAGAGAAGGTTTCTTATTAAATTTACGGGTAAAATTCCGGTCTAGAGAAAAAGAGCAGTTCCAGCGCATTCATACATAGAGATTGCGCATGGCTTAGTTGATTTGTTTTTATCGTTGCGGCTGGTGTTTTTGTAATCCTATCCGAGAAGTCACGCATTGTTAAGAATGTCCATACAATTAGAAGTCCCGTAATGACAAAAATGGTAAACGTGCTGCAGCGATTTCCATCTCCGTGTATCAATTTATTGGTCCGGGATTTAAAAGCAATGGATTATGAGTGACGTGAAATATACATCGATAGCCCCAAGGCTTACCGGTGTTGCTGGAAGCAGGCGACCGGTGAAATTGATCTCCATCCGGCGGTGATTTATGACATATTGGTGTGCTCAGTCTCACCAGCTTACCCGCGTGTTTCCATTCGTTTCGATGATGGCAATCAACTTATATCAGCCCCATTATACTCGAGTAATTCTCCCGGCAATTTTAGTCTAGGACATTACCGGTGTAATTGCATTTAACACCGATCAAACTTCGGATGATAAAACCCCGAAATACATCGGAGATGTTGTTTCAGGTCAATATGCAAATGCTTTGTGGTAACGTACAATGCCGGTGATGTATGAAGGGCGAGGTATTTCTGGATTTAATTTCTTCACGGCGCATTCTAGATTTTAAAACGCACTATGTAAACCGTCTAGAGAATTGTTTATAATTGTGTATATACATTTACTTAATATACCCATCAACACAGATCGCATAGAAGAACATCACCTAATGGTGGACATTTTCTTGGCGAAAAAAGGTAACGACGGCGTGGCATCTTTAAAAAAAACCTTGCTTTAGAACTAACGTTTGCTGTGCGTGTCTTGTTAACTATGTGAGCTACAGTAAAATATGCTAGGGGTTTCTGGTTGACGAGAGAGCCGTGTCCATTTACTGATGAGCGACACCCAAGGCTAATAAGCTCAGAGGTGTGAAGAATTACTGCGTTGTGCCTGACCCGGGTCATCACGACCTTGACCTTGACCTGAAGCAAGACTCGCGGTCACACGTCGGTTTCAAAATACGTACACCACTGCGATTTTTTTTTTTTTATAACGGGAAGTCTGACACAGTGCGACAATATTTCATTATTCAGCGCAAACCGTCGAAAGGGGCTTTATCAGTAGGTTTCCGTCTGCGAGGACTAAAATACGCTGCACCGCCCTAAAGGTGTGTCGTCGTGATGATCGTCGCTTGTGCATGTCTGCCATCGTAGAACTACATTATTAATAGGCAATCACGATATTGATATCAATATACACAAAAACGCGGGGGGATACGTTACATAAACAGCGAGGGACATCACGTGATTGTATACACAAAGTGTTAACGTCTGCTGGCCCTACGAGCAATGTCGTTTGCTCTGACGAGTTGGCGGGAAAGCTCTCCGGTGCACTGAGTGACAGGGACCGCATGTCAATAACAGGACACGGCCCTCGCAGGCCAATAATACCTCCACTTTGATCACTCGGATACCAACGGGAAAATGCCCACCCGATATGGGTTAAATCCTCGCTGGATCAATTCAAGGTGTCCCCAGAGTGAAGGTCACGTGACTAAGTGGGTATATAACCACCATGGAACGAGTCTAACGTTCAATCAATTTGGTATTTCAGACCGTATCGCCTGTTTGATGTTCTCAGTGTGCAATTGTATTCTATGCTTCGATAATTACCCAGTAGATACATATATTTACAATAATAGAATCAGGAACATATATTTTTTTTAAAGTGAGTAATCCCCCATGGAATTATGGGACATATTGATTATGAATGCGTTAATTTTGTACCTAGCCGACGTAATCTGCTCTCGAGTTCGGTGCAAGAGATAGGGCTGGGTCAAATACGAGGTCAAAGACGTACCACGCAATATTTTATAGCTACCCTTTGAACCAGATTTATACCCAGCCAAATAGCAAAGCATGTTCGGCTTCAAGTATGTCGGCTTACAAAAGTAACGGTGCACCCGTTGGTGACTGGTTTTTAAAAAAGGGGAGAAACTATAGGCCTCCATATTTCGAGAGGTCAGAGATTTTGATCAATCACCAAAGGTCTCAATGGCAATGACTCCGATTCAGTCAAGACGTCATTATGCTACCTTCCGTGCATGATCCTGTATTCTAACTCAGCTATATAGGGCCGTTGTCTGGATACAATGAAAGGTTTGAAGGAGGGGTGGGGAGAGAGTGGAGACGGTGTGAGGGTGGGGGGATGAGGTGGGTAGGGGATGGGGGGATGAGGGTGGGGGGATGAGGTGGGGAGGGGGTGGGGGGATGAGGGTGGAGGAGGAGGTGAGAGGAGATATGCCTCACACAACATGTCAAGAGAATGACCCGTACAGAATAAAGCATTAATGATTGAAGATTTCAACAGGTGGAGTTGGTTGACAGTTCCCTCATTAATAAAGCCATCTGTCTGTCCGTCTGTCTATCTGGCTGTCCCTTCAACGATTACGTGGCCAATCCAAGATGGCCGCTATATTTATAGCCACCTAAAACAATACGAACAATTCTCGAATTTCCGACACCTATTCAACATGTGAAGAAAGAGATTTTAAAAAAAGCTGACGGGATGGATGAATCGCCTCGCCTGTGCATGTGCTTCCGTATATAGGAGATTAAGGCGAAGGGAAGTGAAGTCGAGTCAAGGCCTATAGGATGTGTTTAATTAAACATGCGAGATTGGGGAGAAGTATCGAAAGGGAGAGGACGGATCGAGGGGCATGTTCTCGACAGCTGGTGCCGACATTAATCACACGTATTCACGCCATGGTAGCTCGGTGCATCCGAATTAGATATCAGGCTCGACTGGCACAATAAACAATAACAGTATGAGGCATAGTGAACTCGTCCAAAATACGGCGCAAAGAATGCGTGTTCATCGACACCACTAACGTGTAGAACTACTATGGGCGTGTTCCTTTTATATATTAGTCGGAAGATTACCCGTAATGTGAATGTTTATTGATGATGGCATTTATTCCAAAGTGTAAAATTACCAGGATTTAGACGATTTAGTAAAAGTGAAATATGTCGGTTGTGTCACTTCCGGTAATGGCGGTGTATGCTTTGTGAATGAGGTGGGAGAAAAAAAGAACCCCCGAAATAACACTTGTTCTCAGATGGTTAAAGTCTCTTGTTTCTCTTAATGCGTCTCATGCGTCAGTCAAATGGAATACCTTCTAAAAATAAAACTCCTTCCGACCTACGAGTACTAGTTCCCTTGCTGCAAATATTTTAGAAACAACACCGAATCTCGATAAATGAAGTCCCGTGCACTTCTACGATTAATGTTATCATTGAAATACATCGACAGCGTTATCAGGAAAATTTGAACTGGGACAATGAAACGAAGTTATCATATCTCAAGACAGATATATGTACGAAGGCCCATTCTGGACATATCCTATCCTAGCTGCTTTGGAGATGAAGCAGAGGTAGAAGAAGAATAGACGTCGGTTTTTGAATGAGGAGAACACGTGGATGGAAACAACTGTTATCGCACCTCGCGTATGTATACCTTCAGGATATAGGAAGTTCGACCTTCGACCTTTGAGACGAGCATGTGCAGACGAAGGCCGTGAGGCCTTATCTGGAATACTTAAGCGAGAAACACAATTGGCTGTGACATGATGAAGACTGTTCGGAGTGATGGTGGTTATCAACGGTAAAGAGATAAGTGGGGTAGCCGTACATTATCACACCAACGACGCCACAGCAATCACACCTGCACGGCCTAAACGCCACCATCTTAACAACAGATGTCAACTATCTAGTAAAAAATAATGAACAATTCATTAAAACTATCTGGACTACAATTAAGGACACAAGAATGGCAAAATGTGCCCTCGTAAAACTACCTTGACCTTTTAACTATATGGCTTTATCACACTACCGGAAGTGGCTAACTCTGTATTCCAAATATTGAAGAATACACTAGCCCTCGAGAGTGAAAACAGCACGGTCCACTGACGTCGTGGGTACTATAGAACTGATGTGATTATCTGCTCAAGCGTGAAGTACGCCCGCAATTAAACAGTATACCGTATACATCCACAGCGTCAGGCATTTACATTTACCATAAATTATTCAGATGTAATTTGGACTAAATTCAGAAGGGATCCTTCGGTTCAATGTTGTAAATTTCCGACGGAAATCTATAATATGACTAATAGCATGAATGAGAAGATAATATCACATCAAGTTGCCAATTGAACTTCTGATAGCTGACCTGCGTACATAACAACTTAACAAGAGATGCATTATTTCTTGATCACATGATGGAAGATAAAAGTATGACCAATCAGAAATTAGCAATCAAGGTCAAGGTCACGGCGACGTTGTCCAGAATGAGTTCATCTACTACAGCACCGCAAGCAGTTTCTCTCAAAGAGAAGGGAGGGCAGTATATATAAGAGAGATATATATGCATAATCCTGTGTTTGTTAGACTTCTTATCACGCACATACTGTAATATACTACTGACTGAGTGTGGTTAGTAGTCACAACAGCAGCAGACTAGAAGGATGAGAACAGTCCTGTTATATAAACACACGGGTCTGCAGGGTCGGCCTCACACAATGTGGGACAAGGGCCCCACCACACGCGGCAAGCAAAAATGAAAAAAGTCAAACCACGTTAAAACGAAATCGGATCTGGCACAAAACACAAGAAAACTCGAGTACCCTGTTTTTTGTTTTTGTTCAATCACTGATCGATCAGGTCAAGGGTCATCAGCCCTAGGTTGGGAGGATTTTCTATGCCTTATGACAGCTACCTCACAAGTTAGCCGCTATAGGGAAAGAAGGAATACATCATACCTTATGGATACTTCAAAAACTTAAGAAACATTATCTTTAAAAACGAATTTGGATTCATTTCCCCCCGGAATAATAAACTTCCAATTATATATGTAATATCGGTGTTAGAAATATTTGGATGCATCACCTAGTTTGAATCCGACTCTAGGGATCTGTGTGAATTCGAACATAACTCCGCCCAATATAGCTTTCTCCCCCCACCAAAAAAACATCCCCCAAGTATCCCCACACGCTGCATTTCTAGCCTCCCACAACCTACTCTCTGAAGTTCCCCGTCGTACTTCAGACAGACACCAATAGATGCGATTCCCAGGGTGTTTTCCTACTCTGAACACGATCCACCGCCCCATCTGCTGGCCAATATTTTGAAACATCGGGGAAAGGAAAGACAAGTTGTGACGTCAGAGCTACACGCGCAGAGAGGTTGGATGGAGGAAGGTTTACACTTTCAAATATCAGAGGTTATGGAAACGTCCTGTACGTACGAAAACCAGATTCGCTCCTATATCAATATATAATACAGGAGGATCATTTAACTATCTGACCATATTGAGAAGAGTCACGTGCATCTTTTTTTTTTTGCGTGGTATATAATATATTTGGGATTAAAGAGTGCAAACAGTGCTTCACTTACCCGTATTGGCCTGGCATCATCGGAATGCCTGTCTTTATAGCAAATGGTAGCGATGCTGAAACAGAGAAAAGGGACATTTAGAATGGCTTGCATTCTAATCAAGAGATTCCGAAATCAAAGGCGTAGTTTCTGAATGATTATCTAGTGTTTTGCGCATGTCGTGCCACCTGTTACGGAAATGAGACGGGGAACAAAAGAAACTCAACAATGCGTAGTTGTCTTCAGTTATTATATTAAATATTATTAAAGGTTACATGTTATGAAGTAGTCTACTGGGGCTGTTATTGAACATATTGCACTTTATATATCTCAGATACGTACAGTTTAAAATGACACTACAGTATATATCAGGAAAACACTAAAAGTTCTTATGATCTTCTTACAACGTTATTACAACGTTGTAATAACCTTATATTGTTTGACGGGTATATAAATGTTTTTATTTAAAATATATTTACTTGTAGCCAATTCTTGAAACGATAAGACATGTGACCTTACCAGATGAAGCGCAACACATTAGCTGGGTTCCTTATCATAACATCATTTATAAATGCGACCTGCCCTCTAGCGGTAGAATTGGTGAATAGGGGCATGGAACCAATGTAAGAAACGAATATTTTATTATTTATGTTATTCCCATGGTACGTGTATTGACTATATCTATGTATTTGTTAGGTATATAACGTCCTGTGTGTTTCATAGTGTTGATTTGAGTATGTTTTTGGCCATGGGAGGTGTTAAAGTTATACTGCTATTGACAACACACATAACCAGGAAATAGGAAGGCTTTCTGTGTAAATATTTATCCTCTGTCTTTAAAGCATGTGGGAATGACCGGTTCCTCTACCATTAACATACCCCTGTCAGAGAGAGTGCTTTAGCAGATACTGCTTGGAGGGTAAACACTCTCTTGGTGGATACCGGAACTGGGCCATCGGAGTCGAAGGGAGATAATCCTTAAATTAACCTAATTACCAACCGTTAATGAAAACATGGCAAGATACCATCCTACACCGTAGTAAAGACCCCCGCTAAAAAAGGAAAACCTCCAAAAAAGTAAATATAAACACATCGTAAAATTAGTATTATCTTGGGAGCAAACGTTTAAACATTCCCAAACCCAGCGTGATCTCTTCAAAGTTGTGGATTTATTGGTATGTGGAAGAGCGGGCTGGATAGTCAATAATCTCATTCCGAGAGAAAGAGAGAGAGAGAGAGAGAGAGAGAGAGAGAGAGAGAGAGAGAGAGAGAGAGAGAGGTAGAGCGAGAGGAAAAGAGAGAGCGGGGAGGGAGGGGCGATAGCGGGGAGTGAGAGATAAGAGACAGAGAGAGAGGGTGATGGAAGGAAGGAGAGTGTCTGTGTTTGTCTTTGTTCGCGTACATTTTTCGCGGCATATTTTCCAAGGAAATGGAATCCGGTATAGCTGTCTGCGAGGATGGAAACGGGAACGACAGACAATGTCGGGTGTCGTTAACCCCTGGGTCTCGGCAGCCAGATGGCAAACCGTGGTAAATGTAGACAGCTGTTCTGTCTGATGCTATGTGCACGTCTTGCTTAGCTACTCGTTCCGGTAAGCCGCCTCTGGACTGCACTGAACTACAGGAACCAACTATTCCGCCTACAAAGGAGGGCCTGGATTCCCAAAACTCTATTACCACGTGGCTCGAAGAAAGCTAAGCCTAATTTCACCGGACATCGCTTGGTAAATTAGTAAATTTAATTTTCATACGGAAACAGCATACAGCGTAGATTTGCATGCACATAGCTATGGCTATATTGCATACGATATGCATTATACTGCAGCTATAAATAGCTTGGCGTAACGTTGAGCAATGTTGCAGTTACGGCATGCGTGCGAATTTATGCCATTGCAAACATTTCAAGTTCGTACGATGCGGAGGCTGTGTGAATTGTTGTAACACGTGTGACCACATTTCAGATCCTTTGGTTATGCCATTGACGGACCCGACCCGGAACTGTGATGGAAACCACCCCCCATTGCATGGAACGTCACAAGCTAATCTGACTCCCTTGTAATTACGGTTTTTGAGAAGCGTTTAATTGCTTGTTTTATTAGCTGATAATAGAGTTAGCAAGCCCGTCAGACCGGAGAATGTTCTTTCGTTCACAAACAGCGACCAGACATTCTTGGATATCGTTTCTGTTTCCCCTCCACGATGCCATTAACCATGTTACGAGATGTGTTTTTAATCTCAGTATCAAAACGAAGACCACATCAGTTCAACACCACCCAATGTTGTTTTCTGTCAAACAGATACAACAGAAATTGCACAGCTAAAACTTAATTTAGCTCTCCGAACACGAAAATAAAATTGGGTTCTCCTCAATACATCGTCCTAATCTTTTATACACACTTCAAACATTTAATTACTGTTAATCTCTTTGGGTGGTACATTAATGTTAATATATAGCCCACCGCTACTAAACCCTAACAGATACAGACGGTGTGGTATTGTATATGGTAAAGGATTACTTCGAACTCATGCACAATTAATAATCAGCATGTAGCAATGCGCAGCTCCTTATTGAGGCGGTTCAATGATAGATTTAATATATATTTATATGCCTGTTCATATCGGCCTACATATGCCTGTTTGCTTAGAACTGTCGGGCGTTTATAGAGGGGATTATACCCCGTTAAGAAGCCACCCTTAAAGGCGTACAGACATAAGATACTGGCATATAGTTAAAGCCTGTCAAGCGAAGCTTCCAGTCCATACCAGTCTCGTGTTTGCCATATATTATCCGTAACGCTCATCTATAGAACTCCACTCGGGTGGAACAGGGTTGAAAATAACGGGTCCTGACATTCCTCGTTTCGTGTGAAATAGCTACCCGCAATAATCTATCAACAACTGACAGAATGAACACAAAACAAAGTTTGAAATGACGTCATTTGAGGGGGATAGAACAACAAATTTCGATATAAATTTCGCGTTAGGTTATCAACTGGCATTTTCACAACGTGGTGTAGTTTTATTATAGCAAACTGTTTGAAATAAGAGTAAGGTTGGTATCTAATATCTTTAATATCTACCCTACTCTTCGTAGATTGCTTTTTACCGTTCAGAATTCTCAGTGTACTGTAATTTACAACGTGCGATCGAGATTTTATTTATACCCGTTTTATATACGACTAGATCTCTCATTCCTGTGAACAGGTATTGGGCACATAGTGTGTAGGGCAAGTGTAGATAGTTCGTTGCAGAGCATGCCTGGAATCGATTGAATGTCGTCTTCCTCGATATAAAACCGTGGCAACAATTAAAACGGGTCATTTAGTGTACTGCCTGTTATTTCTTAAAACAGGTCGGCTAAATTATAGATGGTGCATCTTCGTCTTTCCTAGGTGCTTATGGGGTTGTGTTCTTTAGATGTTGTTGCTGTGCGTGCATGTGCGAGAGAGAAAATATAGAAAGGAGGAATAGAGGGAAAGATGGGTAACATGGTATACACAGAGAAAGAGAACGAGGATGGGAAGACAGAAAGAGAATGAGAGGGAGAGAAAGAGAGATAAGAGAGAGCGAGAGCGAAGAGAGTGGAAGATAGAGAGAGAGTGGAAGAGAGAGAGAGAGTGGAAGAGAGAGAGAGAGAGAGAGAGAGAGAAAGAGATTAGGGAAGAGAGAGATAGCGATAGAGATAGAGATAGAGGCAAAAGGCAGAGAGCAAAAGGCAGAGAGAGAAAGAGATTCAGTTAGAACAGGGGAGGAGGAATGGCAAAGGCGAGAGTGAGGAGGGAGGAATATGCAGAAATGTAGAGAATAAGGAAAGAAAAAGATGGTGTAAGGAGAGAGAGAGAGAGAGAGAGAGAGAGAGAGAGAGAGAGAGAGAGAGAGAGAAAGACATAGAAAGATAGAAGAAAGAGAGGAGAGAGAGAGAGAAAGAGATAAGAAAGAAAGAGAGGAGAGAGAGAGCATGAAGTTCAGGTGGTATAGAACTGAGCATACCTGTCGAGAGGTTGCCCCTGGGTTTTGCCCCAAGATAAGCAAGATTGACGTTGGCCTTCCTGCCGTCTATGATTGGATTGGGGTCTTTGCAAGCACGCTCTGCTGCGGCTCTGTCAGCCATTGTCACCTAAAATAGAGTGAAATGTACATGAAATAAAGCAATGACTGGCATGGAAATGTACATGAAATATTCATACACGCTTTAAGTCCTTCGGTGAAAATGACAGGTGATATATATCTGAGAAATGTTCAATTCAAACACGTCGACTATTCACTGTCAGCAGTTAAACGTGATTGAATCGCTATCCAATTACCAATTTTGATTAAGTGCAGGTTCGAGTTTAAAACGTACTTTTAATATGACACGAAGCACGCAATATGTCAGTCTCTATTGAAGCATGAGTCCATTAAATGTTATTTTGACAAAGCTGTCTGTTCTGATGTCTATTTCGTGTATATTTCAATTCAAGATCAATCAGCATGTCCTTCTCCCCGTATGAACTTGACGGAACGTGTTATAATACGAAGCATTTCATCAAGGTAGGGAAGCTAAATTTGTTCATCTGATCATAAACACGTGGCTACTTCATTAAGATGGGTAGGCTGTCATATCTTGCACCGCCATCTTGTAATAATTAGCGTACCCCCCGAATTCTGATTACCCAGGGTCTGAACACTACCCCCCCCCCCCTACCCTCCCCCCTACCCTCCACTTCCATCGATAAGTGCCGGACAATTTCGAACACGTAAGGTTACCATAGAAACGCATTAATTCCTGCTTGGTACAAGTGACCATTGTGGCTATCTATTGATGCCCATCTCCCATATGGCTAAAGCACTGCTACTGTGACACGTGTATGTTAAAAATCATCTCCTTTGTTCACTACAGCGTTCATTGCTGCTTTCACCGCAGCAATTAGACTCTCCAAGCATGCTGCACATGGATTATTAAACAGGGAAATTGACATCCATGTACTATCACACAAAAGAGACAACGAAATCGACACGAATCTACAGATGTTTTTTTTTAGTGTCTAAATTCCAAAACGAGAACAAATTTATTACACGTGTGAAATAAACATCAGATTGAAATAGACAACATGGGAAACCAGGATGCATTGTTTTTGTGTGTGTTGTGTTGGAGTGCGTGATATAACTTCCGATAACGACCTGGCACCAACAGAAATTGATTACGTTGCTGTATGGGGCTGCATAGACGCCAGGGTGGAGCGGTACAGAAGCGAGGCTTGATTGACTGGCGATCGATCACGCATCAGTGTATTACAATGCGGCCAGCTCTGATACATTAGTCCACATTGTCTCCCGTGTAATAAAGCAATTCATGATGGCAATCGTGTGTCCATTCAATAATATACAGGGCGATCAGAGGGAGTGAGATAGAGGGATGGAGATAGAGGGATCGAGAGAGATAAAGGGATATAGATAGAAGGATGGGGATAGAGGGATGGACAGATATAGAGAGATGGAAATATAGGGTGGAGACAGCTATTATAGGGAGAGAGATAGAGGGATGGGGATATAGGGATGAAGAGATATAGAGATATGGAGATATAGGGATGGAGACAGCTATTATAGGGAGAGAGATAAAGTGATGGAGAGAGAGATCGAAGGAGAGAAATAGAGGAAATGGGATGGAGATAGACAGTTATGGGGATAGAGGGTATATATATATAGATATAGGGATGGATAGAGGTGTATGGAGGAGAGGGATATAGAGAGATAAAAGGAGGGGAAGAGAAAGAGAGAGGGGAAGACGGATATAGAGAGTGGATATATACATAATCAGAGAGAGAGAAGGAGGGACAGAGATGAAGAGTTAGAGTGAGAAAGATAGGGCAAGAACGTACACAGGAGATAGAGAAGAGAAAGACCGAGAGAGATAGAGAGAGAGAAAGAGAGAGAAAGAGAGAGAAAGAGAGAGAAAGAGAGAGAAAGAGAGATAGAGAGAGAGAGAGAGAGAGAAGACAAACAAACACATACACACACAGACAGACAGATATATAGATAGGTAGATAGATCACCTGACTGGGAGATCTCTCTGCTTATCTCTATGTAGCAATTTTATATTAGTCTTATCTCTATAACTCATAAAGTGTTCAATTTATCATCACTTGGGGAGTAAGCGAGATATGATATAATACTACCTTTCGAAAGTGTTCAGTCTCATTTATAAAGACAACGTGTTGTTAACTAAACTATAATATGCGATTCTCTTGTACATTTCATGTTAATTCCACCATTATAGGAAGCACATGCCATGACAGGCCTTGATTAGCATGCTTTCGGTCAAATGAAATTACCGTTTGCAGTTAAAATCTCATTCCACTAATAACTACTGAAAACGCGATTTAGGGTTCATATTTCACACGTCCTGATTCTATCTTAGAAAGAGATCTCAAACTAAGATACGAGTCTGAACACGGAAGGCTAAAAAAAAGTCTGCAGCTGATCTGAACTTACAGGGTAAGTTACACAATTGGTCTTGGCAAAGAGGTGAGAGTGAGAGAGAGAGAGAGAGAGAGAGAGAGAGGGAGGGGAGAGAGATAGAGAGAGAGAGGGGAAGGGGAGGGGTGAAGGGGAGGTGAGAGGGCTGTTTGGGGGGACACGGGAGTTAGGAGTACGTAGATAATGGGTAGAGAAAGACGGAGTTATCAACAACACACGTGTAAAAATAGCATATTCGAACAATACCGTTATATGAGATTCACAATATTCTGTTTAAGCTATATACATCACATGTCGATTTCCTGTCAATTACATGTGTTATATATTATATTCACACCTTTTGCAACAGCCACAATCTCGAACAATATATCATGAAGCTACGTAATGTACATGAAACATACATGAAATATACATGAAATGAAACATGCATGAACCATATAAACATGAACTATACAATGAAATATACTCACAAATCCATAACCACGACTTTTCCCAGTCTGCCTGTCTGTAATAACCACAGCCTCTTCGATATCGCCGAACTTATCGAAGTATTCTCTCAGAGATTGATCTGTGGTGTGGTAGGGTAAACCTCCAACGAATATTTTCGTAAATGTAGTATCCTTTTGTTGCACGGAACCGGTAGGGTTGGTAGATGCCATACTGCTATTAGAAGTAGTCGAGAAGATAACACAGCAAACAAAGCCAAGTGAGAACTACGGAAAGACGACGACTAGTGGTGTTTTGGACGGTAGATGGACAATTATGTTCTAGCACACTCCGAGTGACTGACCTCCCAGTTTATCACTGCTCGCCACCCTGCTTACAGCCGTGTATTTGTACGCTAGTCGTCATTAGACGAGCGCTGCAGGAGGTAGAAAGCCACGCCTCCCACGTGAATGCATTAACGTCACGTGCGGACGAGGCCACGCCCAACGATCAGGCTCCGCCCACAATGCCCCCCTCGCTACTATCATTTCTTATTATCTGCAAAAGTGTTCCTGTACGTTGAGCGAAAGGGCATGGCACGAGAAAAACGAGGATCTGTGTGGGGATGTGCGATCATTGTGCTCTGAATGGAATTCCATTTATTCCGTATGGTGGAAGGAAAGAGAAAATATCAAAATCTGTTTCCCCCGAAGACTAGTTTTGCCATGCTTGTTGGGAGGTGTCGACCACAAGCTCTCTGGAAACCATAAGCTGGAAAAGCTCAGATTTGGAACTCTGCCAAATCTTTGTTACGCGGTCTTTCACACAATGTGTCAAAATTGTCTTATTTCGGTTATGACGACAATGCACATTTCAAGATGGCGGACTCACATTTCCATAGTTGGAGAAGGGACACAATTGTTGTCCCGGGCAACATAATTTGCATGTGATTTCGCGACGTTATACGTTCCCCATTTGACATTCAAGTATTTTTTTCCAGAAAAAAATATCTTACACGGAACCAGAAGGCGGTTAACTTCCTGGATATGTTACCTCTTTTCAAGGACCTGAGTAGAAGAAGAGATAAATATATACCTGCATGTAGATCGAGATCCGATAAGTAAAATGGATTATATTTGTAAGCAACTAGGTAAGCAAGCGAGTGCGGTGACATTCTGTTTTCTTGACGTGATATCATATACTAATTATTATCTTCAGTTTATCTATCTATAATATACAAATAGGTAGACCGTATATTTATTTTACCGAATAAATGAATAAAGTCTTTTCTTATATAGTAGATGTGTGTTTGCGTGTGTTCTTTTGTTATAGCGCTTTGCGAATGTTTTGCAGCCATTGTTGTTTTGGCTTGGTGATTTTTGTGGTGGTGATTTGCTGTTATATTCTCTGCTTTGAACAATATCTTCACGTTTGAAAGATATACGATGTCGTTGCTGCTCCAACACGATACCCAGACACGACGAGGTATACATGTTATTTCAAAGAGTACACACTCCGAATTGGGTTATTTATATGTAGGTCAAATGTAATGGAGATAGAAAAGGAGAGGAATTAACGAATCCTCTTTCATTTCCCCAAGGAAATCAAAGAAAAACGACACCTTCCAAACAACATGCAATCGACATGCATGCTCGTATACCAGAGTACGATAGATGCACTGAAGTGAAACGATGAATCGATGAGTTTTAAGTGTACATTTAAGAGCTATAGGGCCTACTACCACTGTTTGCGTTTTAAGGGTAGCCTACACGATTTGCGTTTTCAGTGTACACGATCTCCGTTTTCAATGTACTTTTGAGAAATATACACGGGCATCTCCCCTCTTCTCCTTTACTGTTATACCACCCCAATGGGCCCATACCCCCAGGCTGCAAGCAGCATGTTTATCTCATTGACAATGAACAGCACGCATACACACATACATAACGGCGGAGTACAACAGCTGTCAGCTCTTCCTTGAAATGTACACCGGTGCACCACACTGTATCAGGTGCCAATTTCAGAACAAGCTATCGACCTATCATGTGATCACTTATACAAATGCACCCAGCCGTGTTTTATCAATGTGGCCACCGTAATATCACCTCGAAACGAGGCATTTTATTAAAAATCCTGCGAATCTGGGGTCCTCTTCTGCCATTATGCGACTGAAATGAACACTAATCAAATAGATGGACAGGTTGTTAATTGCATACAGGTATGACATACACGCACGATAAAAATACATCTGGCACACAGGTGTGAAATAAAAGTTTTATTATAATCATATATTTCACTTGAGGTATTTTTTAATTAACGAGCTTCGTGGACATACAGTAATTATATTGCCACGTATAGGCCTACGAGGCCTATACTAAATATTTATGTATTGACATGACATATAATGCGTTTGGCTGAGGGCATGGTGTTAGTACTGACGGCTACACAAGTTGTTGATAATTATATCGCACCTATGCAAGGCCGTTCCATGTTCCATTGCATGTATGTAGCTCTCCGAGCTCACCTGTCAATCACTGGTTATTGACATGCATATTTGACGACGTGATCTATACTCCCAGAAGTCTACGCGCTTATAGATCGTGACCATTGTTGACGTTCACTCTGTGCAGTCCCCCATTCATTCTAGTATAAAGACACATACATTTTCATTAAACGAATAAGAAATACAAGAATACCAGTACTCAATATGATTAAATACACTTTATGTTAAATTTAAATCAGAATTTTACGAAATCATGATAACAAGATAAGGGAGAAACATATAATAAAATCAATATGTGTATTCCCCCCAAGGTCTGACATATTTATGACACGAGTAGTGAAATACAAACACAAAGTGTGACACTAAATGATATTTGAAAGGCGTTCATAAATTTACATTTAATAAGATCCCAAATTGACAAGGTAAAAAACATGAAAGACAGAATTCTCCTTTAGAAATATATAATAGTATACTACCACGATGGTATAATGCATATTTCAGATATTTCACGATGGTAATACATATTTGAGGTATTCAAATGTTGTTGAAATTTACATTTTATAAGGTAATTAGATTGTCACGGCTGTGACTGTAATATATCATCTTAAAATGTAGATAAATATACAATATTACAACCGCCTGTCATACCAATGGACACGTGTGTATATACATTTCTTTCGAGTTATTTTTCATATAATTATGATATCGCTAGATGGTGCCGTGATGCTTATTGATATGTATAGCAGATACGCGAAGCGGGTCACGTGACAAAAAATACAGAATCGGTTCATAGTGGCATCAATCATAGCTCTCTGGAAGCTTGAAATGTACAAGGTTACAATGAAATGAACACGTGTTTGAAAAGTCAATACATAACTCGAGCGGCACGTGGGTGAAATTGATATTATTATTGTGGAACAATTTTATAATGAAGCAAATATTTCACAACGTACCGTGAAACAATTACCATTGATAAATGCATTGACTAAAATGTATTCAGGATCGAAATGTAATGTGGTGGAAACTACGAAAACAAACTCATTGCTAGTTAGAGTTCTAATGCAGTTATATGAAATAAGAGTCCGGTGAAAATATGACATGTTTTGAAGACAGTGGGGTGAAAATGATTTACTGACAATAAATTGAATCTCGCCCTTGGGGTTTTACACATTTGAAATTGGATAAGATCGAATGAACTATTGCACATGACCGAATTATCTTTTACTATTACATTAGCTATTGTTGCTATGACGACGGTATAAACGAGGGAGTGTCGATCTCCCCAACCCATTCATATAGAGGGTAGGGTATACAATGGATCATGAATATCACCCTATGGCGAATATTTTAATATAGAATATATCCTTTTTTTTTACATAAAACTGTATAACACAGAGTAGAGGTCATATGAACGTATAAATATAGTTCATACTATTAGCTTATGATAATACAGAATTTACAACGAGTCATTAACAATTCGGTGTTATTTCATTTTATAAAAAGGAACGAAATTAAATGTCGTTAAAAAGCTGTAAAAAACCAGCATGAGATTGAAGACATTAATACGAAGATTCATTCAAGAATATCCATCCATTATCGTACATTGGTATTCAGTGTTCTTTTCTAACTATGCACATTAATGTATAATTTGATTATTTTTTATTAATATACAGTACTGTATCCCGGGTATATTGATAAGATTTTACGCAGGTATAGATATAGCTTTGCTAGCGAAATAAAATAAGCACGAGAGACAAATATCCTTTAGCATTAATATTATTTTATCATTTTGGCAATATTGCATTTTATGGGTGGAATAATTATTGGACAAGAAGTTTTGTAAAAGTAAAGCAGATTCAGTTGAGCAAATGAAATACAAATTTGCAGAATGCATTTTCAGTAAAATAAGCATTCATCATCCCTTTCAATTTAATAATTTAGAAATTTCCAAAATCAGTAGAAATATACTCTTTCAAGAATATATGCTTAACATGTATATACTGTATAGTATGCAACATGTAGTGATACATGCATATGCATAACAGATAGTATGGCATTGGATGAGACGATATGTATATACAAACAACATGACATGGATAATACAAATACACAGAGGTATACACGTGCGACTGATTAGTAAGAAGAGTTGAGTGAAAGAGATGACCGAGGATAATGACCACTAATGCATTGCAATTCAGCAGTGTCAGGTGTCAATCATACCATATGGAAAAAGCTTTTTGACGGAAGCTACAGGGGGTCCATCTCAAATTTCAAATATTACATCTGTGATTGAAATGTGTGGAAATTGGTGTAGGTAAACAGAAGCGTGGGGTTGTGTAACTTATCTCTGGGACCACTATACATATGTAATCTACAACTTGTAAATTGCATACATGACTGACGTATGTCAGTGTAATACACGTAAATACACGTGAAATAGATATGGAAATGTGTATCTGTTTCAGCGTGTGATGTAACAGCGATATGTCTATCATTTGCCTTCAGTCAATGAGTTTTCTGAAAACTATGTTGGTAATATTAGTAGGCCTGCATATACTTCACAGTCAGATCCAAGTCCGTGCTTTCGTTATTATTGTATCGAAATGTAATATATTTCATGGATTTAACTTTTTTATAAGAAAAAATATGATATATGCTAGACTAGCGACCATTAATAAATTTGAGCAAATAATAATAATAATAATAATAATAATAATATATACAATACATTAAGCAAAGTTAGCAAACCTATTGAACAATATCAAATTAACGGTATAACAATGGATTTCATAGGAAACGTGGACACTCTTCAGAAAATAACTGTTAGGCCTAATAACGGAATCACCGCAACATTTATTTATTATACTGAAAGTGAAGATTAATAGACAACAGGAAATTATTAGCATATCACTCTCAGGTCTCTATAATGGACAAACGTATTTTGATCTGAGACTAATAAAGAAAGAAAAAAGAAGAACAAAATAAAGAAAAAATGTCACTCTCGGGTACAATGGAGATTAACTCAGCTATGGAATAATATAGTATATCATGTGCTCCAAAACACGGGTGTAATCCACCGGCGGTCATGCATGATAACATATTGCATGAAAGTGATATTTTCTTTGAAACGTGTTAATCATAACTTGACTGTTTCTCGAGAAATATTAACGACTTTTTAAGAAAAGAGATAACGGACGGTGTTATCGCATGATAACAAATAAGGAGTCATTCATAACAATAAGAGGTCTATCTATAGGTACTAGTAGGTTAAGGACATCATAGAATCTGTGGCTTTGATCGTTAGTACATAAATGAAATAGCATTTAAGATAAGGCTAAAATGTCTACATAGTTGAAGATAAATAATAACAAAAATATATATTCATATTTTATAATTTATTAATAATTAATGTTTATAATTAATATACACTAACACTTCCTTGTATTCAGGAAAGAATGCAATGTATATACGTCACTGGGGAAGTTCTTTGGACACCATGATAACTTGGGAAAAATCAGTGGGGATTTTTTAAATGATAAAAAATAAAAGAAGGAAATAGAAATCACGCGACACATTGAAAATTGTTATTATTCAACACAGAATCCTTTCCTTAAAAGTGATTCTACATCTCGACAACCCTCGACACATGGCATCCCCACGACGGGGGTTACCAGCTTGCTGGAACTTCCTTATGTGACATAACATGATATACGTAACAGCCACTTTAAGCCATACGGCGCGACCCCCTCAACTCGTCCCCATTCCCTCTCTCCCCCACTCCCCTCGCATCTCAGCTGGGTACCCACAAACTCGAAGCACCGTCCCCCCGAGAAGACGACCCCCTGGTATGTCCCCACATCTGTGTCTTAATTCAATTTTCCGGACGGTGACTATTGAGAGTGGTGCGAGGGCACCATTGGCATGTTGTGATGTAGAGACGAATGCGAACTACGCACTGTTGATTTCTTCGTTTGATGGGGACTGACATTTCGACATCCACGACTACATGCCAAACGTACGACCTAGGTAGATCTGCGTAAAGTACTCCGCGTAATCGAACAATTGACAGTGCACTATAAACGTTAATTGTATTAGCCGAAGGCATATATAACGCAGAAATCATAATTTATCTTCGACATGAATTGAGTGATATTTCACAGGAATAATTGATAAATGTTGAAATGGACGTATTTTTTAAGACTCGTTTTATCTAAATGACAATAGCTCGAAAGAAAGCACATGTATTTCAGATAATCGTAACAAATACTCCTTCCCAGAAATACCAATGTTTAATTAATTATTCTACTCTAAACAGAGTATTAACAATTATGCGCAGAATTACACATGGTCTTAAATATATTATAGTATATATTATGAAAATACACAAGGTTTGTTTATTCATCCTCCAAACTATGATTAAGTATTCAAATCGATGAGTTGTTTAACTGGTATGACTCCTATCTTTTGTATGACTCAAATGACATAATGACTAACGTATAGCCTTTATACGTCATATCTGTTGCAAATTATTATGCTGCAAAACCAAGTATTCGCGTATTACTCTTCGTATACCATGATGATGAACTACGCAGCTAAATTACTCTAAGTTGTACCATTCACAGCTTGAATGTCGCCACTGCAAACGATTAGCCACTTGCAGAACATTACTGACATGATGCCAGAAAAGCAAGTAAACAGATGACATGACCCTAGCCATGACCTTGAGGCTATGAGAAAGATTGTGAGGGGGAGGGGGAGGGGGAGAGATATGGAGAGAGAGAGGGAGAGAGAGAGAGAGGGAGAGGGAGAGAGAGAGAGAGAGAGGGAAAGAGAGAGAGGGGAGAGAGAAATGGAGAGAGCGATATAAAAAATATATGAAATAGAAAGAGAGAGAGAGAAAGAGAGAGAGAAAGAGAAATAGAGAGAGACAGAGAGAACGAGAGAAAGAGAGAAAGAGAGAGAAAGAGAGAGAAAGAGAGAGAACAAGAGA
>JAUTBV010115833.1:0-29948 GCA_032361325.1 Lepetodrilus fucensis
GACACTAGGAGGTTATTTTTCTCGTTCCCACGCTGAAGCGTGGGAACGAGAAATAAAGAACTACTTCACTACCAGCATACCTATAACCATTATAGACCACATGATTCTCTAGATTTAAAAACACCCATAGAGTATTATCATCAAATCACTGAGGTTGCTTGATTTACCTCATACTGTAGAATCCAGTCAGTGGCGATTCTGTAAAACAACGGAAATATTTTAAAGGAACTGGTTTTAAAGATAGTTATAGTCGGATGAGTTAGACCAATGATAACACCTAAGTTCTATAGTATCTCAAATGGACGGTTTGCTCATCCATCTAAAGACAGTGTTATTTCTTTAAGAGAGGGAGCGACATTACAGACATTTAGAAAAATTATGTCTTTTTTACAAAGAGTATTCAATCAACTGCAAGAATAATAGGAAATGCAGTACCTCCTATATTTGCAGAGTGTTTAGGTAAAGCAATATTAGAATCACAAAACAAATATGAATAATACTAAAGAAAATATAAAATTAATTTCTGAAATCTTTAAAAAAGACAAGAAAAGACAACAGTTTAATAAATATATTGATTACATAAGATTTCCTTTCTTTAAAAATTTCGAAAAAGATTTAAAAATTAACTTTGATTACCCAGTAACTTTCCTTGTGGGGTTAAATGGTTCAGGAAAAAGCTCTTTATTACAGGCATTATTTGGTGCTCACAGAGGTAACAGTATAGCTTCTTATTGGTATACAACTGCTCTGGATCCTATAAAAGATTTACAAACTAATAGACACTGTTTTATTTATTCTTTTATTACTGAATACTCTAAATTACAAGTCGAAGTATTAAAAGAGAGAATCCAAAAGAAAGATAAAAAAACTGGAAAAATTAATCCTGATTACTGGGAGCCTGCTCGCCCTAAAAAAAGATATGGAATGGAAAAGTTCCCAGAGAATACTGACAAACGTGATTCTTCAAATACAAGATGGAATCATATAGAAAATGATGTCCTTTATATGGATTTTAGATATTCTTTAAGTGCTTATGACAAATATTTTTATTTTGGTGTTAAGCCTACTTCAAGCTCGCTAAATAGTAAACAAGACGTTATTAGGAAATATTCTCAAAGGTTAAAAGAGACTTTTGACCATAATAGAAGCTCTTCCTATTGTACAAGGTCAGCAAGGAAACCTACAAATTTATCTCAAAATGAATTGGATATAATTGACAGTATTTTGGGCAAAAAATATATTGAAGCTAAAATCACAGAACATGATTATTACGATCGAAAAAAAGGTTTTGCTATTAGGTATAAAACAAATAATGTCGTTTATTCAGAAGCATATGCTGGTAGCGGAGAAATAGCAGTTGTTAAACTAGTTCATGATATAGTTAATGCAAAAAATTGTAGCCTTATTTTATTAGATGAGCCTGAAACTTCATTACATCCGTTTGCACAAAAAAAATTAATGAGCTTTGTTTTAGAGCAATGCAAAAGAAAAAAACTCCAAGTTGTCATATCTACTCACTCTCCTGACATTATTGAGGGAATGCCACCAGAATCAATTAAGATACTTTATGAAAGTCTTGATAATGGAAAAATTAATGTTATTGAATCAGTAAATCCAGATAATGCATTTGCACACATAGGAAGGTCTTTTTCTAATAAAAAAACAATTATTGTTGAAGATAATTGTGCAAAATTAATTGTAGATAACGTTCTAACTTTAATTGGTGATGATAAAATATTTGATGTCAAATTTTTCCCTGGTGGTGAAAGTCTAATTAAGCAAGAAAACATGGTCGTTTATTCAAAAGAAGATGATTCTAACCATTATGTTTTATTTGATGGAGACCAAAAACAATCAAAAATTGATATATCCAAGTTATCTGAATCTGAAAAAAAACCAGATCAGCTTAAAAAGCATATAAAAAAGATAGTTAATCAAGAAATTAAATTTAACCGTGATGTGGGAGACAAGAGCAAAAACAGATCCTCATGATAAAATATTTAAAATTTCATCATGATAATGTCTTTTATTTACCTAAGAATATCCCAGAAGAAATAATTTGGGATGATATTGTTTTAGATAAGGCTGATATTAAAAAAGCTGAAAAAGAAGAAATAAAAAAAACAGCTTGCTACAAACAAAAATTTAATTTATTTGCCAAATATAATCTTGGAGATAATTCATCTGATTATCAAGAACAAGCATTTAAATATTTTTTGAAGAGATGGGGTATGATAGAGGTACAAACTTTGATTGTATAGAAAAAATATTAGCTGATATAAAGAACATGATGGATTAGCCAAAAAAACATTTGTCACTTTTTTTTAAAGAATTATGAAATTATAGGACACAATACTTAACTAACCTCATTTACTTTAGGTACAGGTTTTCTTTTCAGCAAATCATCCCTCTTTTTCTAACGGCTTCTACTCATTAACTAAACTCTGTATGCGTTCCCACGCTCCTGCGTGGGAACCAGTTGAAATAATAATGCTACTCTGACCCTCGTTATTGTGGTTTAGCTGTTAAAAAGCAAAAATGCGTGATTTCAAGACTTGATCCCTTTGCTTTTTTTGACTCACACTGCTCCGCAACGTTTTGCGCATTACGCTACGTTCCATTTTGCACAAAACGTAACTACACAGTGAGTCAAATCACCTTAAGGCGTTAGGTAAAGGGGCTTAAGATTGTAACTAGAATAGCCAAAAAAGCTACCGAAATAGTTAATATCCATTTGAGGTGCTTGTCAACTCGCTCCTGAATTTTTTTATTAAGCTCTGGTCTAATAATTCTTAAATCGTTACTAATTCGTTTAAGATCAATGGATAATTCCAAACATTTTTCTGAATTTTTATGTCGTTCTTCTTGACGGTTTACATTGGAAACTATAAATTTTTGTGCTTCCTCTGCTTTTAGCAAATAGTCTTTCCAATAAGGAATAGAATCAAGCAATGAAATTTTTTCATAGTCAATTTCAAACCTTGAAATATACTCCAAGTGATAAATCACTAAGGCATCGGAGGCATCATAAGTTGCACGGTGGCAGTGTTTGATAGCCTTTTGTAACTCATCTGTTTGCTTACTTTTTGACGTAACTGCATTTAAATGGTGGCGACCAGCATATCTTAATTCATTTGTTACTGATGCGTAAAATGTCTCCCCACTATTCTCAACTTCTTTTAAAAGCTTTTCTGCTTCTTCGAAAGCATCATTTAACTCTAATTATGAGTTCAGCATTAGCATCTGAAGTGATGCTTGGCAATTCTTTCTCTTCGGACATTTAGTTCATTCCCAGTAATTACTTTTCCAAACCACTTTAATCTAAAATTTCCTGTAGCATAGTTTCTATTAAACTTTTCGCCCCAAGACTTTACTTCTGATTTAGTAATGCTGTCAGGTGGAGTTATATCAGGAATATCAGAAAAGAACAAAGACACCAGCTTTTGTTTTAGGTTTTTAGTCATATCTTATTTCCTCTGTATTAATTTTTTAATCATACCTGAATTCAGGATAGGTGTTATTAATTTAAAGTATGAGTTCCAAAAAGGTGATGTTGTGTAATCCTCCCAATAATTTTTTTAGTTCAAGAAAAGGTTCGTCGGTAACGCCACTTTGTTTTACCACGCTGCACTATCCAAGTTTCCCACTCATATCAATAATGTTGTCAGCAAATTTTCTTTGCCATGCTTGATATTTTGTATACATCTGCTCCATTTTTGATGGTAATGGTTTTTTACAGTTTCCTGATTGGCTATGTAATACGCACAAAAATTTTAAGATTGTGTCAGTGCCTTAAATGCGACTAATATAGTATTGACACGTAAAAGTTAATATTTTGGACTCTTATATGAAAAAACTTTTATGATATATTCAAACAATACTTAGTATTGTTTGGTTATAGTTTGCGCTAGCGAATAGCAACTATAAAACAATGCGTGATTTACCCCTGTTTTCGTCGACCCCTTGGTATTTCTCTCGTTCCCATGCTGGAGCATGGGAATGAGAAATAATCAACGGTGTTTTTTATTAATTCTATATTTATCTATTAAATTTGCTTTTTTTCCAGCTTCTTTTTTTCCATCTTATAAATCCACTTATTGCTAAAATTATAAATAAAATAGAAATAAGATCATTTATCCATATCCACCATGATGCAAAAAAAGTTCCATTGTGTAAAGATAAAAGAACATCATATAATGTTGCATTATCAAATTTTGGTATTTTATAATTATTTAAGTTTTTTCTAGAAGTAGAAAAATACTCATATTTATTGTTTATTTGAACTATATCTTTAAACATATGGGGAGTATGTTTAGTTATTTTGATGTTATTGTCTTCTAGGGTACGATTTTTGCTTCCCATACCACTTATATATAAAGTATTGTTTTGTCTTATTAATCTATATGCAAAACCTTTTGAAATAAAAGTAAAAGTTTTTAAATTCTTACTTTTATATACTCCATATCTATTACCTATATAAAAATTACCATTATCATAATCCACACCCCAAATATCTGATTCTAACGAATGATATGCTGGAGGCAAAATACTATTAGGAATAATATTTGATTTTAAGAATTTTCTTAAATCATTTGAATGGTCTAAAAATATGCCTGTAATTGCTAATATAAAAATAGGAATAATCGCAATAATTATAAAAATATTTGAATGTATTTTTACTAAATATTTTATATTATTTTTATATACCCTATTTGTTTTTATTTTTATTTTTGATATGTAATACCACATTAAGAATCCACATAAAGACGACATTACTAATATAATTGCACCGTAATCATTTATATATAAAGATAAATCACCATCAAAGATTCCTCTTGCATAATGTAAATCTCTTACAAGCCTTGATAAGGTTATATCTTCTTTTAGAAGATTTTTTTCAATAGCAATATTTTCATATATCTTTGTTTTATTTATTTTTAAATCTACTAAAACAACTTTTCTTTTATCAATTGTAAGAACCATATTATCATGATTAATATTCATTGAATTTATAAATAAATCTTTAAATAAAAATAGATTCCATTTACTATTTTTTGATTTTTGTTTTACATATACACCATCATTTGTGGCTACAAAGATTTTATCTTTATAATCTCTTAGTACAAATATAGATTTATTTAGAGTTTTAACAAAGCTATTTCCATTATCAAAACTTTCATATAACCCCCTTTTACCACCTGCTAAAATATGATTTTTATCTATATTATTTATTAAATATGTCTGCCAACTTTTTCTTTGTAAATCTATCGCACTTTTTGGTGCATTTTGAATTGTTATATTATTTAGAAAATTCCAATTTCCATGATTTAAAAAAAAACCTGTAAAAGCTAAAACAAAAAGAAACACCCCCGCACTTAGTCCAGATATTTTATGTATTTCATGTATTTTTCTCATAACAATAGCCTTTTACTTAAATTTATATTCTATATACCCAAACGACATCAAAGTGTAGAATTTAACACTCGAAAATCATCATTAATTCTTACGTTTAAAGAATCAGCAATACGAGGTAATGTCACATCAAAAAAATGATTTTTTTGATGTCGAAATCCCTTTGTTGTTGCAAAATATTTTTTTCTAGCATATACATTCATGACTTTCCAGAGTCTGACCAAGCTCAGTACATATGAGACAGATCAAGCAACCTCAGTAATTTGTTAATAGTAATCTATAGGGTATTTTAGTTCAACAAAAAGTTCGTTGGTAACGCCACTTTGTTTTACCACGCTGCACTATCAGCAAGTTTTCCACTCATATCAATAATGTTGTAGCAACTTTTCTTTGCCATGCTTGATATTTTGTATACATCTGCTCCATTTCTGATGGTAATGTTTTTTACAGTTCCTGATTGGCTATGTAATATACACATAAATTTTTTACTACTCTTTAGTGTTTGCTCCATAAATTTTAAGGTTGTGTCAGTGGCTTAAATGCGACTAATATAGTATTGACACGTAAAAGTTAATATTTTGGACACTTATATGAAAAAACTTTTATGATATATTCCAACAAAATCTAGTATTGTTAGGTTATAGCTTGCGCTAGCGAATAGTAACTATAAAACAATGCGTGATTTACCCTTGTTTTCGTCGACCCCTTGGTATTTTTATAATGATATGGAAACGTGTTGAACAATTAATAAGTGCCAAAACAGGCAAGCTTTTTTGTATTGATAGCAAAATCAGTATTGGCGGTGGTTGCGTTAACCAAGCTTGGAAGCTATCTGGCAACAATCAACATTATTTTGTAAAAACCAACACTGCAAATTTACTGTTTATGTTTGAGTCAGAAGCGCAATGCCTTAATGCATTACAGCAAAGTGATCTTCGGGTTCCTAACGTAATAGCAAGTGGTATAGAGGGGAATCAAAGCTTTCTTATTTTAGAGTATATTGCACTTAATACCCGTAATGGCTCGTCAATATTGTTTGGTGAACAGCTTGCTACAATGCACAAAAATACTAACCCACAATTTGGCTTTGCTATTGATAACGTCATTGGGGCGACACCGCAAATTAATACGTGGGCAGAAAATTGGGTGCATTTTTATGGGCAACATCGCCTTGGTTATCAATTACGCTTAGCTAAGCAAAATGGCTATGGTAATTTGTTGGATAAGGGGCGTTTACTTATCGAGTTACTAAGTCAGTTTTTTAGTAATTATCAGCCACAACCTGCTTTATTGCACGGCGACTTGTGGAGTGGTAACTATGCATTTGATGAACAAGGACAAGCCGTTATTTTTGACCCTGCAACTTATTACGGTGATAGAGAAGCCGATATAGCCATGACAGAATTGTTTGGTGGTTTTAGCCAGTCGTTTTATGATGCGTACAATAATACATGGGCGTTAGATGCAGGTTATGGCGTTCGTAAAAACTTGTATAACCTGTACCATATTATCAACCATGCCAATTTGTTTGGTGGCAGTTATGTTGACCAATCAGATAATATGATTAGGCAATTATTAAGTGAAGTAAATTGACTTGAATATGGCATCTCGAACGAATGATAAACGAACTTACTTTAAAAACCTCGCGATACAGAGTAGTCAGCTAAAAAGAGCATCGCGTCTTTATGTTTAGAATCTGCTAAACAAGCTAGCTTAGATTTAGCTAGCTCAGCTTCTTTTTGTGCAATATTGCGCGAGTAGTCTAAAGCCCCAGTTTCAGTAATGGCAACCATTATTTTATCTAAATGCTCTAAACCACCTTCTTTAATTGCATGGCGAATCAGTTTTTTCTGGTCGGCATTGCCGTGTTGCTGAGCGTAAATTAAAGGTAAGGTTGGTTTGCCTTCGGCTAAATCATCGCCGACATTTTTGCCCATGTCTTCTGCACTGGCACTGTAGTCTAAAACATCATCAATAATTTGAAATGCTGTGCCTAGGTGCATGCCGTATTCTGCAATGGCTTGTTGGTCTTCGGCAGAACGTTCTGCCAAGAGCGCACCTAATAAAGTGGCAGATTCAAATAGTTTTGCTGTTTTACAGTGAATCACTTCCATATAGGTTGCTTCGGTGGTGTCTGCATCATGCACATTCATTAATTGCATTACTTCACCTTCGGCAATAATGTTGGTAGTGGTTGATAATATTTTCATTATTTCCATCACGTTAACATCCACCATCATCTCGAAAGAGCGCGAGTATAAAAAGTCACCAACCAATACGGCGGCTTCATTACCCCAAATAGAATTGGCAGTGTCTTTACCACGACGCAAGTCAGAGGCATCCACAACGTCGTCGTGCAAAAGTGTCGCCGTATGGATAAACTCAATAATCGCCGCTACTAAATAGTGGGTTTTACCTTGATAACCGCAAGCTTGTGCCGCCAGTAAAACCAGCTGTGGGCGCAGGCGCTTGCCACCGCTGTGGATAATGTACTGGCTTAATTGGTTGACTAAAACCACATCAGAAGCTAAGCGTTGTTCGATAATTTTATTTACCTCTGCCATGTCACCAGAAATAAGTTTTTGAGCTTCTTCTATGTTCATTATGAATCTAACTAGTGTGTAAAATTAACTGCATACTAAAAAGCCTAGAGAAAAGTGTCAACCTTAATTTGCAAATAGTTGAAATAAATGCGTTTATTGTTTGACCTACCTTGGGTTAGTCACTATACTTGCCGACTTTTCCAAGAAAAATACTGAATTTCGGAGTAAATCATGTACGCGGTAATTAAAACTGGCGGCAAGCAATATAAAGTTGCTGAAGGCGAATACCTTAAAATAGAATCTCTTTCTGCAGCTGAAGGTGAAGCGGTAGAATTTAATGAAGTACTAATGGTTGCTGATGGCGACGATGTTAAAATTGGTACTCCAATGCTTGATGGTGGAAAAGTAACGGGTAAAGTTCTTTCTCACGGACGTGGCAAAAAGATTAAAATTATTAAGTTCCGTCGTAGAAAGCATCATCGTAAGCAGATGGGTCATCGTCAAAACTACACAGAAGTTTTGATCGAAAAGATCGCAAGCTAAATAAATAATTAATAAGAAACGTTTTTAGAGGAATTTTCTAATGGCTCATAAAAAAGCAGCGGGTAGTACCCGTAACGGTCGCGATTCGGTATCTAAACGTCTTGGCGTTAAGAAATTTGGTGGCGAGTCAGTATTAGCAGGTAACATCATCATCCGTCAACGTGGTACACAAACCCACGCTGGTGAAAATGTTGGTATTGGTAAAGATCACACTTTGTTTGCTAAAGCAGACGGTAAAGTTGTTTTTCAAATTAAAGGTTCTAAGAATCGTAAATTTGTAAGCGTTTTACCTGCATAATTTAGTTTATGTAAGTTAGTCTTTTTCTTTTTTTAAAGACTAAACTGCCAAAAAGCCTCACTCTTTTGTGGGGCTTTTTTATTTCTGTACCATTATTATCCTATTCAAGCTATGCTCGTTTTTTCGATTGTGGGAGCGCATTAAAAATGCCTTTCCATATTTGTCTGAGATAACGAGTAACAACACGAACTAAGCAATTAAAATGAAATTTGTAGACGAAGCCAAAGTAAAAATATTTGCTGGAGACGGTGGCAATGGTTGCCTGAGTTTCCGCCGAGAAAAATACATCCCTAAAGGTGGCCCAGACGGTGGCGACGGTGGCGATGGCGGAAGTGTGTATTTTGTTGGTTCTGTTAGTGCAAATACCTTGTCAGACTTTAGAACCACTCGCAGCTATAAAGCAGAACGCGGTGAGAATGGCGCAAGCAAAAACTGCACAGGTAGAAAAGGGGAAGACTTATACGTACCTGTCCCCGTTGGCACATTAGTTAAAGATTATGATACCCAAGAAAGTATTGGTGACATTACCAAAGAAGATCAAAAACTACTGGTTGGACAGGGTGGTTTTCATGGTTTAGGTAATACACGTTTTAAAAGCTCGGTCAATCGTGCCCCAAGACAAATAACCCCTGGTTCATTAGGTGATGTTCGCCAGTTAACGCTAGAGCTACAAGTTTTAGCTGATGTGGGTTTGTTGGGTTATCCAAACGCAGGTAAATCATCATTAATTCGTGCAGTTTCTGGTGCAAAACCTAAAGTGGCAAACTATCCATTTACAACGCTCCACCCTAATTTGGGTGTGGTTTCTGTTGGTGCATACCGCAGTTTTGTTATGGCAGACATCCCCGGTTTAGTAGAAGGTGCCGCAGATGGTATAGGGCTTGGTCATCAATTCCTTCGTCACCTTACACGCACAAAAATATTAATCCACATTATCGATATTGCGCCTTTTGAAGAAATTTCACCTGCCGAAGAAGCGAAAAAATTAGTTAAAGAACTAAGTAATTACAGTGAAGAGCTGGCGGCTAAGTCACGTTGGTTAGTGATTAATAAAACAGATCTTGCATCTGATGAGCTTGTTGAGCAACGAACAAAAGAAATCGTCGAAGTACTGGGTCACGAAGGCAATGTTTACAAAATATCTGCAATTAATGGTGAAGGTACAAAAGCATTAATTTATGATTTAATGGATTACATTGATGAAATGAAGCAAAATCAAGGCGAAAATGAAGCGTGATGCTCTAAAAAATACAAAACGCTGGGTCATTAAAATTGGCAGTGCATTAATCACTGACAATGGCAAAGGGCTAGACCATCGCGCCATTAAGCAATGGGCAGAACAAATTGCTTACCTTAAAAAACAAGGAAAAGAAGTTGTTTTAGTTTCTTCTGGTTCTATCGCCGCCGGTATGACACGTATTGGCTGGGACAAGCGCCCACGCGAAGTGTGTAAACTGCAAGCGGCGGCGGCACTAGGGCAAATGGAACTCATCCGCACTTACGAAAACTGCTTCTTTCAAAATCACAATATTCATACTGCACAAATCTTATTAACGCACGACGATTTAGCCAATCGAGAGCGTTATTTAAATGCACGCAGTGCGTTAAAAACCTTGCTTGATCTTGGCGTACTGCCCGTTATTAATGAAAACGACACCGTAGTAACGGATGAAATCCGCTTTGGTGATAACGATACGCTTGGCGCATTGGTTTCTAATTTAATTGAGGCGGATGTCTTGGTTATTTTGACCGACCAAGAAGGTGTATATGATGCTGATCCGCGTGAAAATAGCGATGCTAAGCTGATACAAGAAAGTGATGCTAATAATCTTGAACTTTTAAACTTTGCGACCAGTAAAGGCTCTTTACTTGGTAGTGGTGGGATGACAACCAAAATTATTGCGGCGCAACGTGCGGCACGATCGGGAACACACACAATTATTTGCTCTGGCTCTCAGCCTGATATTTTAAAGCGGGTAGAGCAAGGTGAACAAGTAGGTACAATGCTAACGGTAACATCTGAACCGTTACAAGCAAAAAAGCAGTGGTTAGCCAATCAGCTAAAGTCTAAAGGTAAAGTGTTTGTAGATGCAGGCGCGGCTAAGGTGCTTACGCAAAAAAATAAAAGTTTGTTGGGTGTTGGTGTTACCAAGATTGAAGGAAATTTTAACCGTGGTGAGCTAGTAAGCTGTATTGACCCTGATGGATGTGAAATTGCAAAAGGTTTAATTAATTACGATGCGCAACAAAGCAATAAAATAAAAGGCTTATCTTCTGAAAAAATAGAAACCGTTTTGGGTTTTGTAGATGAACCTGAATTAATTAACCGAGATAACTTGGTAATTATTAGCAAGTTATAAAAAAACACCCTGTAGCGTCGACCCCTTGCTTATTAAGGTAAGGGGTCGATGCTACAGGTGCTTTTAGACAAATGCAATGAGCCGTTAAACTACATTGCTTTAATTTGTGCGTTTAGTCTGCTTTTATATCTAGCTGCTTTATTCTTATGAATAATACCTTTGTTAGACATACTTGCTACAGTGCTAGCCATTACTGGGTAAGCGGCTGTTGCTGCATCTTTGTCGTTCGCTTCAATTGCATAAACAACTTTTTTAATGGTTGTACGCATAAATGAACGCATACTAGCGTTATGTTGACGACTTTTCTCGGCTTGGCGAGCTCTCTTTTTTGCTTGTGCGCTATTTGCCACCCAAGACTCCTCTAATTTGGTTCAGAAAAACAGGATATTATCTTCGTTTTCTGTTACTCTGTCAACCTTTTTCAGTATCTACATAATATATTTTGGCAAATACAAGCAGTCTTCTTAAATCTGGAATTATTGTTAGTAGTATGACGATGCTTTCTCGGATAAGCGGATTCATTCGAGACATCCTTTTTGCTAACTTTTTTGGTGCAAGCGCACAGGCTGATGCCTTTTTTGTTGCTTTTAAAATCCCCAATTTTTTTCGCCGTCTTTTTGCAGAAGGTGCTTTTTCACTTGCTTTTGTACCCGTCTTTACAGAATATAAAGAAAAGAAAACACGCGAAGAGCTAATTGATCTTGCCGCCCATGTATCGGGCACGTTTGCAGGGTTGTTACTTGTTCTTACGACGATTGCCGTTATTTTTTCACCCTTCCTTACCAGTATATTTGCCGCAGGTTTTCATGATAAGCCCGATCAAATATTGCTGGCGAGTGAAATGCTTAAAATTACCTTTCCCTATTTATTTTTTATCTCGCTAACGGCATATGCAGGCGGTATGCTCAATGCCTATGGTTTTTTTGCAGTGCCTGCCTTTACCCCTGTTTTACTTAATGTTTGTTTAATTACAGCGGCGTTACTATCGGGTTATGGTTTTACAGACCCCAATATTAAAATATTGGCATGGGGTGTCTTTTTTGCAGGTTTAACTCAATTGTTGTTTCAACTGCCTTTTTTAAAACGACAAGGGTTATTGCCTAAACCCAAGTGGGGCTGGAAGCACAGTGGCGTTCGTAAAATTATGACGCTGATGATTCCAAGCATTATTGGCTCGTCCGTTGCACAAATAAATTTATTGTTAGATACCTTAATTGCTTCGTTTTTAATTACGGGCAGTATTTCGTGGTTGTACTTTTCAGATCGCTTAGTAGAATTACCTTTGGGTATTTTTGGTGTTGCTTTAGCAACCATTATTTTGCCAAGTCTTTCTGCAAAGCATATTAATAATTCAACAAAAGCATTTTCAGCCACGTTAGATTGGGCGCTAAATTTAGCAATGTTGGTGGCAATCCCTGCAACAATCGGTTTAATGCTGTTGGCAACCCCCATTATTTCTACTTTGTTTCAGCATAATGCTTATACCAGCCACGATACCTTTATGGCATCGTACAGTTTAATGGCGTATGCGCTGGGTTTACCTGCGTTTATTTTAATTAAGGTGTTAGCACCGGGTTTTTATGCACGTCAAGACACTAAAACACCGGTTCGTATTGGTATTATTGCGTTAGTAAGCAATATGTTTTTAAACGGCTTATTTGTAATCCCGATGATACAGATGGACTTTATTGCACCGCATATGGGCTTAGCATTGGCAACCACCAGTTCTGCTTGGATGCAGGCAACCATGTTGTACATTACATTGCGTAAAAACAACATTTATCAGCCCGATCGCACTAAGTGGCTAAAATTTATTGGGCAAATTGTATTGGCAAGTTCTGCTATGTTGGCATGCCTACTGTATTTTAATGTTGAAAATACAGTTTGGGTTGAAGGTGTATTGTTTGATCGTATTATTTACTTAACTGGCTTAATGGGTGTCGCCATTGCCAGCTACTTGGTCGTACTAAAATTAACAGGTTTTAAGTTTAGTGGGCTTAAAGGGTAAAGGTAAATACTGATCTATGAAAGGTGATTTTCACTTGCCCAGTACCCGTTGCGGTAACGTGTAAGGTGTTGCCGTCTAAAATATTAATGTCGAGCTTAACGCGGCTATCAAAAGAGCTTGAGTAAGCGCTAGTGGCATCAAACGAGTTTTGAGGTGGCAGGTAAATAATAAAAGGCTTGCCTGATATTACCCCCGTAAGTTCACGATCACCTAGCCCCATTTCATACATGGGTAAGTTAAAGCTTCTGGTTATAAAATTCCAACTTAGTTGTTTATCTAAACCGTCGTTATAAAACACATCAACCTTGTATTCACTTGCCCAATCTAAACGGTTCATGGGGAATAATGTGTGCTGATAAGCGGTAAATTTATGATGAGGATCGTTACTTTCGTTCATTACTATAATGGCAGGTTCAAGCGTATTGTCTGCTACTTTGGTTAAGGTAAACTCCGTCACCGTTGGTGGTGTGGTGTATTTATTAAATTCAATAGAAACTGGATAACCAGATACGCCATAGCTTGGTAAGGGGTCGGGTGTTTCTTCATAAAAAGCAGGGGTAACATCAGTCATACCCTCGGCAGGCCATTTAATAATATTAGGATTACTGTTGGCGATATTAAACTTAGCCGCTTGGAAGCGGCTGTCTGCAACTCTAAAATCAGTGTCTGAACAGGGCAACCAGTAAGAACCTGCGCCATTAAAGCTAGTGCCTTTACAAAGCGCATTTATTTGGCTATTTGCGATATTATAAACATAGGCGTGTACGTTATTATGCACCGTGCTACTGTCACCAATGCCTATGACATCATGGGTAGGTGTTAAAAAAGCAAAACGGTGGTAAATTGCGCTTAATAGCCCCTCTATAGATTCTTTATAACTACCCTCAGAATGGGTAGATACGTTTTCTGCAATCCCCGTTTGATAACCGACAAAATTAGCACGGTCGTCAGGTTTAGTGCCAGTAAATTGATGGTTACCTGCAATTTCGGTATGACCGTTATCGTTATTACTGTTTAAATATTCTGCATGGTTGGTAGCCGCTACTTGCAATAAAATATCTTCCATAAACGGTTGTAAACCAGCTAAACCCCGTAAGCAATTAAGGTAGTTTAGTGGCGTAGTATCACTATTACATTGTAATGCAGGCGTATTGGTAGGCGTATTGGTAGGCGTATTGGTAGGCGTACTGGTAGGCGTACTGGTAGGCGTACTGGTAGGCGTACTGGTAGACGCATTGGTAGACTTATCATTAGTAGACGCATTGGTAAGGGTGCAACTGCCTTGGTTAAAAAGACCAAAAACAAATAAAATAGAAAGCAGACGGTGTTTCATTAAATTATGAATAATAAATAAAAGGTTATTGTACCTAGCTAAATGCTTGATATGCAAGAGATGTGTCTTTAATTGCTCTGGCTATCAGGCATAGCACTAGCGCGAGGGTTTGTATTGAACAAAACATCCTTTCTAATTGGTTCAGAAACAAATGGGATTTTTAGTTTAAAATTTAATAGACAATATTGAATGTGCTATATTTAGGTGAAACTAACCTACAACGATGCAGAAATAACAGATTACCATTGAGGTATATTATGATTCGAGTTCCAACAAATAGAGAGCCAACTCACCCCGGTGAGATGTTAAAGGAAGCGTTTCTTATTCCTATGGGTATAAGCCAACGCGACCTTGCTGACGCAATTCATGTTCCATATCAACGCATTAATGAATTGGTAAACAAAAAAAGAGGTGTAACGCCAAGTACAGCTTTGCGGTTGGCTAAATTTTTTGAGGTTTCAGCAGACTTTTGGTTAAACCTACAAATCCGTTGCGACCTGTTCAAAGCGCAATTAGCAGAAAGCAGTGATATTAACACGATACAAAATTTTCATAATTTACAAAAAATAGCTTAGTTGTAGAGCTATTTTTTGTATTTCTTATTAATTAAATCTACTCCATCTCAAATGTCCATAAAATGAGCCAAAAGGGGCTAAATAGTATCAAGAAACATGACAAAAATTAATTGTCTGTAATGCTTTTTACCCATTCACTGGACACTTTTTTTACTTCTTCAACTTTAATACCAGTTGAATAATCTTTAGCGTAGTCCTTTGAGGGAGCATACAGCAAAGCTGTTTCAGGGTTCATTTTATGGAATTTATAAACTCCTATCGACTCGATTTTAGGGCCTAATGAACACATTAAGACATTGTTATTATCTAATACGTTACGAGTCAATACCTCAGATAAAATATTAAATGCATTATTTTCGGAGGCTGAATCAACCTTCATCAATTTAATATTTGATGCCTCTATAAATTCTTCATCATAATTTTCATAATCTTCTGGAGGATTTGTAAAATGATTATATATCGTGATGACAATCGTCTTATATGGCTCAAAACAATTATGAAGCTGATGTAATCTCTTTTGATCATAACCCACAAAAACTACAAGCAATGTTCTTTTATCTGGGTACATAATTCCTCCATGCTGTAAAACAATATGAGGAGGCAATGGATTAGTCGTTGGTCTATTCGCATGCTTCTTTGCAGGGTAATAAACTACTTGATAGACAGCTTTACTTTCGCCTAAAAAATGTAACATACAGTAAATAATATTTCTAGGCATTGTAGTGATGTCTAAAAGCGCTTTCGATTCTTTTGGAAACTGTATTTCATTGAAAGTTTTTTTCACTTCTTTCCACGAAAATATGTATGATTGAAAGATCAGCGGTACTTTAATAAATTCAGCATCATTCTTTTTTGAAAAATCCTCAAGAGTTTTTATTTTTTCTTTTGTACGGCAGAAAAATTTATCATCTTCAAAATAAAAACAATAAACTTTTTTAATTGAGGAGTTAAAACTTTCTTTAAAGCCACTTATAAACCGATCTTCCCAACTTGCAAAAGTGATGTACGTATTCATATTGGAAGTTCCAATTGGTTAGAATCATCTGAACCTTTATGCTCAAAATCTGAATTGATTAACATTTGATAAAAAGTTTCTACTGGAAAAGGTTTTCTTCCATTTTGCCCAATAGGATCAAGACCAATCACAACCCATAAAAGTCTATTAGGTGTGTAGAACGTTGTTTTTCCGCCACTATGGTCTGGTCCCATTCTTCTGTATAACAGCCCCGCTTTAATACCGATGCTTAAAACCTGTTCAACTTTTTTGATAACTTCCTTGTTTTTACAAGTATCCATATCTTCAATTGTAAAAGTTAAAATTCTTTTTTCAGTTGAATTAGCATCAAGTAATTTGTTTTTCAGGTACTTACCAAAATTATTTAGCATGTTTTTTAAATATTTAGCATCTAAATCCGTACACCCACTTATTCTTGTAGGTAGACTTTCAATATCAGACCATGCCTTTTCACTTTCACTTTTTAAAATATCATACTGTATGCTAGTAGGAATATATTGAACTTTTTTATTTTTTTGAAACTCTTTTTCATGCATTTTATAACATGGTATTAATAAATTCCGAATAACACCAGAAGAAATATTTGTTAGTGCATTAAATCCTACATAAGGTAATCGAGGTAAATTAGTTTTGCTTTCCTCAAAATGCAATCTAAAATAAATTGCCCTAGAATATTTAGAAACATTTTTCTTTCTCTTTTCTTTTGACCAATTTATCGTTTCAGGATAATCTCCATTTATAAAATTATCCCTAATTGTATTTAATTTGTTATTAAACCGTGTAGAGTCAGGAAAGAAGTTAGATGTTGATACCCCAATACCTTCCAAACGCTTATCAATAATTTTTTTTGCAAAACTAGAAAATTCGGTACCTTCCGAGAAAAAATTGCGTTCTAAATCTAACATGATGTAATCATGATTCTCTAAAATAACACTCCCTTGCACTGTAAAAAACTTATATTCGGACATAGATGTAATTGCCACTTTAAAACTAACACTTGAAGTATCTCGATATGAAATCCAAGCATTTAAATATTCTTTTTGATGATCATTAAGAAGAATTGCATCATCAATTAAAAACATAAAATGCGTATTCTCTAATATGGTTGTTTGTTTAAATATATTAATTAAAACATCTATTAGCGATAAATAACTATAAACTTTAGTTTTAATGAATTCCTCTGGAGCTAAAACAAGCTCTTTTTGTAAATCGACTAATTGTTTATTTAACCATCTATGAAACGTTTTAAACACATTGTCATTATCTTTCAATTCAAATTCGTCAAAGTAGTAGGTCAGCTCCTCTTTAACGAGTTGTTTATCCTTTTCAGTAAACAAATTTCTCTTAATATCCGACAAGTTTTTTATTAAATTCAGAGACATATTTAACACTAAAATATGTTCAGATATTATAGATGATTGAAATTCATCTCCGTTGAAGTACTGCTCTGTTTTAGCAAAATATGGATTTCTACATTCAACATAGATTCCAATTCTCTTAAAGTCAGGTGCAGTTTTATTGTTTTGAACCTGAAAAGAATGATATCTCATCAGCATGCTTTTACCAGAACCTCTGTACCCACTAATAAATATATTATTATTACTATCTATAATTCGAGAATTATCATTATCTATAAATATTTCTGATAATTTATCATCATTAAGGTTTGCAGCATGAGCATAAATAAAGGGGTTTTCCATACATTTTTCCTAATTTATATATTGTTGAAGTGAAATCATTAATTCATCAATATATTGTTTTGTAATTTTTTCTTTATTAATTTTATTACAATCTAAATTATTTAATTCAAACTCTATCAGTTGTTTTTTTATATTTTCTAAAGGTTCTAAGGACTCCTGGTTTTCATAAAAATGAATCGTTATTGCTACTTTTTTAATCTTTTGGATATGTTTACTATGAATCCCACAGTTTATTCGCTCCCTATTTAATTTATAAATTCTCGAATATAAAAGAATTAAAAAATCGCTTATTGTTTCTCCAGTAAAGCGATCTAACCGAATATCATATTCTAATAAAACTACATCATTGTTAATAACTGGAGCAGTTGAAAACTCAGCATATAAATGATATTTTAAACTATTTTCTTCAATCAAATCATTGTCAATCCTATAACTGGAAGTCCTCTGAGGACCTTCTGCTAGTTCATCAGCAAACCTTAAAACTCCAGCAATACATTTGTTTTGTATTTGTTTTCCTTCTATATGTTCATGGTTAGTTAATTCAGAAATCGCACCTTCTTCTCCCCCATGAGATGTAGCTATATTAGAAATCACTTTCTTTTCAGAGTTTACGATATTAGAAAATTCTGTATTTAAATTATACATATTAACAAGCGTTTTTTCGTGACCATCTCTTCCATGTAAATTTCCAATGTCATGAATTAAAATGGATGTACACAATACATATAAATCTAAAGGGCTATATTTTTGATCTCCATCTAAAGAATATTTTATTAATTTATATGCATTTAAAAGTACATTTTTAATATGTTTTTCTCCATGATCGGTTAAATCAGGTTCTATAGCTTTTATTTCTAAGTAAATTTGATCACACATATAACTTTTTACTTGATTATATTGTTGATAATATTTGTCATGATCAATCATTTTTGAACCTAAAGTATTTAATTCTGCTTCTAACAACTCTTCAATTTCAGTTATATGCCACATAAATTCATTTCTATTTTTGATGTAGTGATTTGCTTAATTTTCAGCATTCAAAACTCTGACGATTTCTGTAGCAATTTTACGAACCATTGGAACAACTACAGAGTTACCAGCTTGTTTATAAAGTTGACCTCTTGCAATTTTATTCGGTAATTTAAAATTTACAGGAAACCCTTGAAGATTAAAGCATTCCTTGGGTGTTAGACGACGCGGATATTTCTCATTTTTCATCAATATGATTGGGATATTATGTCCACCACCACCCATGTTTGCAGTTAGTGTAGGACAAACATTCGATTTATTATCGCGTATATAGTATCGCCGGTATTGATACACAACAGAATGATCTTTTACTGCCTCAATTATTCGGGTATGAATTTTATTATCCGTCTGATTATAAATATCACTTTCTATAACAGTAGAGCTATCTAAAAAGGTCTCTACTTTTTTGGGAGATACTTTCATTTTTTCAGGAATATTAAATGCAGTTGAAAATTTAAATCTTTTGTCTTTAATGCTGTTAAATTTAATAGGAGCATCATATGAGAATTCAGACTCTCCCTTAAATCCAACTATATAAATTCTTTGTCGCCCTTGAGGTATATCTGTATATTCAGATGCATTAAGAACAAAAGGGATAAATGAATAACCCGCTTTTTTAATTTCTTTTTTTATTAGTTCAAATGATTTGCGTTTATTATGTGTAGCTAAAGATTTTACATTTTCAAAAAAATAAGCTTTGGGCTTTCTCTCTTTTAATACATCCATTAAATCAAAAAAAAGTTTTCCTCGTTCATCGTCAAAACCCAAGCCATGACCTGCTTGTGAAAATGGTTGACAAGGAAAACCAGCAGTTAATATATCAATGTTCGATAAAGTTAAGTTTGGTAACGTCTTAATGTCTCCTTCAATTAAATATGTTCTTTTATTGTCTGCACAATTTGTCGTTTCATGATTTAACCTATAAGTCATACAAGCTTTTTTATCTATTTCGTTCGCCCATACAACATCACAAGAAGATTGTTTAAATGCTTCGCACACTCCCCCAACTCCAGCGAATAAGCTCCCTACTTTAAGTTTTTCCATTATTTATATCCTACACCTCATGACAAATTTTGCATGTTTAAATTTCCAATAATTAGGGGCAGAGTAGAATTTGTTATTTTAATTTAACTCCGACCCTAATGGTTCATTATTGATGTAGATGATTTTTTTATTATGTCTTTCTTTTTCATAAGGAAGACTTTATCAGGATTTTTCTTTTTAATAAAGCTAATGTTGTTGGCTTAAATTTTATTTTGTAAGTCAAACATAAAATATATAGGGCTTTAAAAGAGGCTATTTCGTCGACCCCTTGCTATAAACAAGTTTTATATCATCAGCTTTTAAATTCAATTAGGTCTGCCTCTATTTATGGATGCAGAGTTGCGATGGGGTGAAGTTACTAATTAAGCAAAACAAGCAATAAGAAAGTTACTTTGGAACGAGAGAAAATAAGTATAGTAGTATAATTAATTTTACTCTGACCCTAATTATTTCTGACTTTAAATGACGTAGTGTTTTTTTGCTTTGTAGGTAACTAGATATACCATCCTCGGAATATTAATAAAAAAGTGTTGGTAGCATAATATAATGCATACCATCTAAATAATTAAATCTGCCAAAAAGTTGATTATAAACATTAAATATCAACCATACATATAGTATAAGAATACCCCACTGTTCTACACAGCATACAAAACGAGTTGAAAACAATATGACACTAAAGAGCGACATCTCTATAAGTCCACCAAAAGCATTTATAATATACAGTGGGTTAGTGAACTCTCTAAGCTCACTAAATGCACCAAATAAAGAGAGGATTGCAGCAAAAAACCCTAAAACAAAGTACATAATTACAGCAATTACAAACCAAGCAACCAATACTTTTTTCCATGTATCTTTTAAACTTTCAGATTCCAAATACTTATCTAAAATATCTGCTTTTTTTAAAGTAGCTTGGACATATCTTGTTTTTCTAAATATCAACACAACTAAAGGTATGTAGAGTGCTACATAGTAAAAAATCTGATTTATCTCGTACATTTTATTTGACTTCTCATTCTTCTGAATAATTAGGGTCAGAGTAGTATTTGTTATTTTAATTTAACTCCGTCCCTAATCCATGATGGTTCATTATCAATATAGATAATTTTTTATTGTGTCTTTCTTTTTCATTAAGGAAGACTTTATCAGGATTTTTCTTTTTAATAAAGCTAATGTTGTTGGCTTAAATTTTATTTTGTAAGTCAAACACAAAATATATAGGGGCTTAAAAAGAGGCTATTTCGTCGACCCCTTGCTATAAACAAGTTTTATATCATCAGCTTTTAAATTTAATTAGATCTACCTCTATTTGTGGATGCGGAGTTGAGATGGGTTGAAATTACTAATTAAGCAAAACAAGCAATAAGAAAGTTACTTGGGAAGGCGATCTCAATAAAATGCGATGTGGTGAGTAATACTTATTGATACCAGCATTCGGGTTGACTTTTTTAATGGCAAAATAACACCTGAAACAAACTTACTTGATAGAGTATTAGCTGATGGAAAGGTAATTATGGGAGATTTAATTTTACTTGAAATTTTACAAGGAATTAGAAATGACTGTGATTACAAGAAAACTAAATAAGCACTAGAAACATTAGAACTTTTTGAATTGTTTGGCGAACGTATGGTGATTGATTGTACAGAAAATTTTAGAGTTTTAAGAAAAAAAGGACTTACAATTAGAAAGACAGCCGGTTTAATTATTGCCACTTTTTGTATTAGAAATAAAATTCCACTTTTGTACTCAGATAGCGATTTTATTCCATTCTCAAAACATCTTGAGTTGCCTGCTATCCCTTTATAAAAAGCACCCAATTAAGGGAGCCTAAAGGAATAATTGATTATTACTGAGTACTTTTATCAAGATTGGCATTCATCGCTTATTGGATTTTTTTTCCTTTTTTTCTGCTCTCTTTTCTTTCAATGTTTTATCAGATTTCTTTTTTACTGCCTTTTGTGCATTTTGACCTTTAGCCATAATTTTCACCTTTTAATGTTAGTTAAACTTTAAATCTTTTCTAAGAAAATATTATTAAGAACATAGCGTAACAGTTAAGCCGACCTAAAAAGCCAAGCATGATTTAGCTAGTAACTTAAAACAACTCTAACACAAATAATAAACAAAAAGACATTGATTTTTTTTGTAGATGATGTGTCTGGTGTATTTACCTCCAATAATTAGTTGTTGCTGATGAATTACCCGATGGGTAAATTATATAAGCTTGTTTTTTTAAAGAAAAATCTGTAAGTAGTGATTGCTTTTAGCTAAATGATTGATAGGCAAGGGGTCGACGCTAGGAGGGGTATTTATAGTCGCCCATAAAAAAACGCCCAGTTAAGGGCGCTTAAAGCAATAAGTAATTATTGCGGAGTGCATTTATTATTAACTGCTAAGCTATTATTAAATTGCTTAGCATTGTTTGCTAAATATTATCTATTAGTAAACTCTGGGTAGGCTTCCATTCCACATTCAGAAATATCAACACCTTCGTACTCTTCTTCTTCGGTTACTCTGATTCCAACGGTCATCTTAATAATATACCAAACGATGAAGCTAGAAATAAATACCCATGAGAAGATTACAACTAAGCCATAAATCTGTGCGCCAAAGGTTGCACCTTCATTCGTTAAGGGAACGGCTAATAAACCCCACATACCGGCAACACCGTGTACAGAGATTGCACCTACTGGATCATCAATTTTGATTTTATCCATAAAGATAACGGAACCAACTACAATTAAACCACCCACCATACCAATTAAGGTAGCAACGCCCGGTGTTGGTGTTAAAGGTTCTGCGGTGATGGCTACTAAGCCTGCTAATGCACCGTTAATTGCCATAGTTAAATCTGCTTTACCAAATAATAAGCGCGATAGTAGTAATGCTGCTATTAAACCACCAGCGGCTGCCATATTGGTATTTACAAAAATTAAAGATACGGCGTTAGCTTCTGCAATGTTTGCAATTTTAAGTTCAGAACCACCGTTAAAGCCGAACCAACCGAACCATAAAATAAACATACCAATGGTTGCTAAAGGAAGGTTTGCACCGGGGATAGGATGAATGCTACCGTCTGCGCCGTATTTACCTTTACGAGCACCAAGTAAAATAACACCTGCTAATGCCGCTGCTGCACCTGCCATGTGTACAATGCCTGAGCCTGCAAAGTCGTTAAAGCCTGCTGCGTCTAAGAAACCACCGCCCCATTTCCAGTAACCTTCTAATGGATAAATGACGGATGTGAAAACAACCGCAAACATTAAGAAAGACCAAAGTTTCATTCTTTCTGCAACGGCACCTGATACAACTGACATGGCAGTCGCAACAAATACAACTTGGAAGAAGAAGTCTGACATTGCTGAATAATAAGGTGCATCATCGCCACCTTTTAATACGTCAGCTGGTGCGTTGTCTGCACCTAAGAAGAAAGAAAGGTCTGGGATAAGGCCTGTTCCACTTTCTGGGTACATAATGTTGTAACCCATAAACATAAACATAATGCAAGCAACGGCATAGAGTGCTATGTTTTTGGTTAAGATTTCGGTTGTGTTTTTTGAACGAACTAAGCCAGCTTCTAACATTGAGAAACCTGCTGCCATCCACATTACAAAAGCACCTGATATTAAGAAATAAAAGGTATCTAGTGCATAAGATAATTCTATAAAATTACTGTTGTCCATGATATTTTCCTAGGGTTGTTTTGGTATTTTAAAGTGCTTCTGGGCCTTTTTCGCCCGTTCTAATTCTGATCACTTCCTCTAAGTTGCTGATAAAAATTTTGCCATCGCCGATTTTGCCAGAGCCAGCAGCTTTACAGATTGCATCTACAACTTGCTCTACAACTTCTTGGCCTACTGCTGCTTCTACTTTTACTTTAGGTAAAAAGTCGACAACATATTCTGCTCCACGGTAAAGTTCGGTATGGCCTTTCTGACGTCCAAAACCTTTTACTTCTGTAACGGTGATACCGTTTACGCCGATATCAGATAGTACTTGGCGTACTTCATCTAATTTAAATGGCTTAATGATTGCGGTTACGAGTTTCATAAAATTTCCTCTAATTTTTATAAGTTCGAATCTATTAAAGCAGGTACTATGCCATCTTTTATTTCCTTTAAAATCAATTAGATAGCTTTGATATTGGTTTTTTGTGCTAACTGCTAGTGCAAATAAAGTAAAGGGATAAAGCATGATGCACCAAAGTAGTGCTTGGCTCAAGGTTGAGCAGGGTAGATATAAGAATGTGTTGGGAGCTAGTTTGCCACGTTATTTAAGTTAAATAAATGGCAAAGGGTTGATTACTGGGATAGGTCAAAGTTGTAGTTTAGGCTAAGATCAAAACGGTCAAAATTGCTGAGGCTTTTTAGTAGTAAGTTGGAGTCTGTGGCGGTGATAATGCTTAGCTGTGAGCTAATGCTCCAGTCGTCATCTAGCTTGTAGCCAATGCCAGTTCTTAAAAGATGGTTTTTTATATCACCAATGCTCATTAGTACGGTGTTAACACTAAGGTCATCTTTTAAAAAAGTATCTGACCATGTGATTGCCATAATCTTGTTTCCTTCGCCTAGTACCAGTGTTTTATCTTCTGAAAACAGTTTTTCGCCTGAGTATTCAACCGTCCAATTACCATAGTTTTTGTGGGCATAGTCAAAACCAATCATGCCTTTAAACGAATCTTTAGCTTGGCTACCGCTAAAATCCATTTTTTGCATAGGTCGGTCTTTAATTAATAATATTTCTGTTTTCCATAAAAAAGGGTCTTGCGAGTAGTTAAACCCTGCCCCTAAAACGCGATTGCTTTTCCAAGTTTGTTCGGTGCCAACAATAATTGGGTCACGCTGGTGTACGTTACCTGTAACGACGGACATTTCCCAGTTGTCGTGCGTTTGGTTCCACCTAATTGCCCATTCAGAACCTTCATCTTTTTGCTTGTCTACCAAATTTATAGGTAGTACTGTTGCGTAAGGGTGACCTGTTTCGGTTTGGATGTTGTTGCTTGCGATAGGCACAATAATAAAGTTAAACTCGTTATTGGCTTGATACCAGTCGAGTTTGATTAGGTTTTGTCCTATTTTAATTTCTTCGGGTTTTGCAAATAATGAGCCTGAATTGTCGATAGGGCTAATAATATCAATCACGGTAGAAAGGTCTGCTTTACCCCAAGTAACAATGCTTTTACCAACGGTTAGGGTTGTGTCTCCAAAGGCTTTTTTCCAATAGAGTTCTCTAAAAATGGTGTCTAACTCGTATCGTTTTTGGATGGCATTGCTATCTTTTTCTATTTGATAAGCGTAGTTATTACGAATGGTCAGTTCGCTATAGAGTTGCCCATAATCGGTTTGCTTATCAAACATAAGTTGTGCATAAGGGCCTAAGCTTACCCAACGTTGGGGCTTGCCTGTTTGGTAGCCAAAGTCTAAGCTGAGCTTGCCACTTAATGGAAAGCCTTCTTTTTCTTGTGCAAAGGCATCGTCAAAATCAAAAGAGACTTCGGTTTCATCTGTTGTGGTTTTTGTGGGTGTTTCTTCTTCAAAAGAAAACTCAAACTCATCTGCCGCTTTTACTTGCAAGCTAAAACTGCTAAGTAGTGCAAGTGTAAGTATAAATTTGCTCATGGCTTTACTTGGTTGCTTTGGCTCGTATTGGCTTTAACTGTGTTTCGCGGTAGCTTGCATCGTTTAATACGCGTGTTCCTAGTAGTGCTTCGGGTATATCAATGTTTAATGCTATTTTGCTGGTGCGCATCATGCTCATACGTTGGTTGGCGTGGTTAATAATGAGCATTTGTTTGGCAACCCAAATGCCAGATACTTGCTCTACACGTTGTTGTAATAAGGTCTTTTTTAATTGTCCTTGGCGATCATAAAGCTCTACTTTTAAGCCCAGTAGTCGGTCTTTATCAACCCAACTTTTAGTGTAAGAGTAGGATGTTTTTTTAGCTTGAGTTGGTGTAGGTGTGCTTTTCATTACCCATACTGGGCGTTTGCTGTAGGTTGCTTCTTTTATAATTTCGTAATTGTAATCATTAATATGACGTTTTTCTATGTCTTCGTAAGAAAGTTCTGATCCAAATAAACTGCCTGTTTTTGCACCGTCATCTGTTTCTGAAATGATGCGTTTTAGCTTTTTCATTGCAGGTAAATACATCCACTGTTCAGAATCTTTGTTGTCATCATCGTAATCATTTTGTAAAAATGCCATGCCTTTTTCTGATGCTGGTTTAATAATTAAATTTAAACCACGGCTATCTTTTAAGTTGTCGCCAATGTCTTTGTTTAAACCTTCAAACTGTTTAACACGTGGTTTGCTAATACATTTGTATTTGCCAGCGGTTACTTTAAAGCGGCAACTCATTAATTGGCTTTGGGTGTAACTGCTTGTGCCGTCATCTCTATCTAACATGCTTTGTATAATTTCTTTAGCGGTGGGTGCGGCGGTGGCACTTTGGCTAATAAAGATTGCGGTGGCGAGTAGGGTTTTTAAAAGTAATGGTTTCATTTTGCGGCCTCAATTTCTGCTATTTCTTTATCAAAAGGTTTAAAGACATAAATCATAGCAGGTAAAAGTAATATGTCGGCAAGCAATGCGCTAAACATTGCAATGGCTGCCAAAACACCAAAGTTAGATAAACCTTGGTGTACGGATAATAAGAACACTAAAAACCCTAAAGATAAAACAATCGAGGTGTAAATCATAGCTTGCCCTACGTGTTTTAAGCTCGATTTGATAGCCTCTTTAGAATGTTTGCCGTTAAGGAGTTCTGTACGGTAATGGGTTAAAAAATGAATGGAGTCATCGACCGCTATACCAATGGCGAGCGGCATTACTAGCAAGGTGTCGGTATCTAATGCAATGCCTGCCCAACCAGTTACCCCCATTAATATAACAATGGGGAATATATTGGGAATCATCGCCATAGCACCAAACTTTAATGAGCCAAAAATTAATAACAGTATTACGGCAATAACAAATACAACCAGTATGTAAGATTTTAATTGCGCATCAGAAATAAATGCCATCATGGTCATCATTAAGGGAATGCTGCCGGTTACTGATGTTTTAAATTCAGGATTGTGTTTTTTTATTTCTGTAAAACTTTCGTCCATCCAACCATTTATTTGTTGGGTAAAAAGCTCGTATTCTGACGACCCCTTGGTCAAAACGTGTATGGTTAAACGTGCTACTTGCCATTCGTCATCTACAAATAGTTTACGGGTGGCAGGATCGGCAGACTCAAAACTAAACAGTGTTTGGGATAGGACATTGATATCGTCAGGGATAATGTAGTTTGCCACACTACCATCAGACATATTTTGGTAAGACTGTTTAGCGAGCTTAACAACAGAATCTACCTTGGTGACTAAGTCTGGTCTACCTGCACGAATTTTTTCTTCTAAAACATCAATGGCTTTTAATAGCTCTGGGTTTTTAATACCATCCGCCATTCCAGAATCAATTAAAATTTCTGTCGTTGATGTACCACCAAAATTACCATCAATCTCTCGTAATGCTAGGCGTAAACCTGGGCCTTCTTTAATAATGGTGGCAATGTTGGTATCTATCACTACTTTGGGGATGCCAGCTAAGGCAATTAGGGTGGCAACAACAAATATAAGAATGATTTGCTTTGGATATTTTAATCCCCAGTCGTAAATGTTCATTAAACCATTTTGTAGCATTTGGTCTACAACACGTGGTTTGATTTCACCAGCATTGTTGCTCACTTTAGGTGCCCAGTAGTGCATACCTACTGGCAAATATATTAAGGTTAAAACAAAGGTTACGACAACGCTGGCAGCGGCAAAACCTGCAAAAGCTTGGATTGGTGCAATCGGGACGACCATCATCGAGAGCATACCGGCAATAGTGGTAATTGCCGCTAAAAAAATAGGCAAACCTGTTTTGCGCATGGTTTTAGTCATGGATTTTTGGTGTTCTAAACCGTCTTGCCTAAATTGTTTATAAGCAGATAATATGTGAATAGATGCGGCGATACCAACGGTTAATATTAAAAAGACAACAATATTAATTAGCATATTAACAGCTATGCCACTCCAGCCGATTAAACCTAATGTCCAAATAATACCAGTGCCGACAATTAGGGTAGGCCAAATCATACCAGCTAAAGAACCAACCACTAAAAACAATACCACTAAGATAAGCACCATAGATAATATTGAATACATGCCCATTTCTGTTAAAACAATCTTGTTAAAAAAGTCCATTATCCAAGGGTTACCAACAGCTAAATAGCCCATTTTTCCGGCTTCGGGTTGCAAACCTTTTGTCCATTTTTGTGCTTTTAAAACCGCTCTAAACGATGCCATAAACTCACTGTATTCTGGCATTTCTGCTGTTTCGTATTTGGGTATTTCTTTCGGGTCTAAGCTCAAGCCCGAAGGTCGATCAATGACTGCATCAAAGTCGAAACTCATACTGTCATCATCAATGCCAGCTTCAGCTTCTACTTCGATAGCATCTCCATTGTCATCAGCTTTTAGGCGTGAACCGTAATCGGTTTGCACCATTAAAATGCCCAGTTTTGAATCTTTAGAAAATAAACTGCCGGCAAAGTCTTTTTCTTTTAATGCTAGTTGGCGTAGTAGTTCAGAGTCTTTTTTATTTTGAGGGAAGTGATTAGCACCAATAAATTTTCGGTTAATTAAAGCTTCTTCAGACGCTTCTAAATAGTCGGCAGAGTAGATACTACGAACACGTGTAATGCGGTTGAGGTTGGAGTCGGGTTTAACACGTTCTTCGTTTAATGCGTTTTCTAAGTTTTTAACAAGGTTTAAACTTTCAGTACTAAAAATATCGCCATCAGCAGGTTTAAACATCATTATTAAAAATTGATCACCACCAAACAAAAAATGGAATACATCGTAAGAGTGCAAAGCAGGGTCGTCAGTTCTAAAAAATGCCTCCATCGACATATCTAATTTAATACGTGGAATGCCCGCCATAAAAAAGATGGTTAATACCACTAGCGATAGCACCAATTTTTTTGCATTTCTAACTGCAAAATCAGGAATTTTTGCCATCGTTTCCGTCATGCCAAGCAGCACTCGGTTAACGTATGAGATAAAGGAGTTTTCCATTATGGTGTGCCTAGTGTTTGTGGTTTAGTAGCGAGGTGGTTGTGCTCAATGAAGTTCTACAATGGTAGCTAAATATCTCTAGTTTTAAAAGCTTTTTTTGCTAGGGTAACTTATTTTTTACTATCTATTATTATGATGTCGTGCTACTGATCTCTTCTCACCAGCAACGGGGTTTGTTAAACTGCTAGACTATTGAGTATAGCTACTTTTTAAAATATATTGGTGTTTAGGAGAGGGCTTGTAAATTTGTTACTTCTGTTTCACTTTCTAAACACTAATCTTTGAAGCTTTTTTCTCTTGTGAAAAGCTACTAATAACCAAGGTGCTTATGTTTACTCATAACGACTGAGTACAAAAAATATATTACCTCTCTCTGTACCCATTTAAGTTCTATTTTGTATCAATTATAACCAAGTCACCATCTACCGAATAGCATGAATCATTATAAATTAAAAGTGTTGTTGATTCAGAAGTTATTCTTACATTTACCAATAAATCACCATCTACTTCTTTACCAAAACCAAAAAAAGAAGATTGACCATCTCTTATGGCATTATCAATTGATCTTTGTAGTAAGTCATCTTGTTGGTTTATTGGTATTCCAAATATATTTCTAGCACAAGAAGAACCAGATACTCTAACTTTTTCATCTAAAGTATAGTTTAAATTTCTTACATTATGAGAACTTGCGACTGTAAATTGACCTAATTTACTTGTAGCACACCCACTAAAACCAATAAGCTGGATTCAAGTCATAAGTGCATAACCCATTAAGCGAGGTTATGTGGATAAAGCTGAACATTGGCGATATTCTAGTGCTAAAGATTATTTGGGGTAGCAGGGATTGTTGGAGGTTTGTAAGCAATGGTGAGTATGGTATGCATTCCCACGTTGGAGCATGGGAACGAGACAAAGTTATTTTAAAAGCTAAATAGGCATTTAATTTAAGTTTAAAGCACTCAGTACGCTTGCGTGCTTTCAAAAAT
>JAUTBV010115834.1:0-13668 GCA_032361325.1 Lepetodrilus fucensis
TTTTCAGTCCGTACCCAGGATATTTTCGGAAATGTATCACCAAATGATAACACCGCTAGGCTTTGTTTACCCACATAATTATGCACATTTTCCAAGATGGCAGCGGAACTGTATTTAGGTGTATATTTTCCAGCATGGCTGTCTGAAATATCGACAAGGGACATCAGTGATGTGTTGACATTTGCGTGCCGCTAAAACTTTCCAGTACTAGCGACCGTGTCTCCTGTCAACTCATCCGTTCTCATTTAATGAGCGCGTTGCATAAAAACCCATTTAATCTCTTCTTTGCTCGCTTGACTTATCACGCGTGTAACTCTCCGCAAACATTAAGCTGTAACTGTGGCAACGGAAGTACACAAATGTAGAAATCTAATCTAATTTTCTGTAAAGGTATGTTACTTTTTTTGCTTCGTTCTAGTTGACATTTACCTTTCAAATATTTCTCTCGTGGCATGTGAACACATTAAACACACACACTAGTACAAAATGACCATAAATATCTGTGACATATGCTAGTACAAAATGACCATAAATATCTGTGACATATGCCTTAAATGTTCCAGCTTAATGTCAACCACTACACTAAGAAGAAGACGTTGAAAGGATTAATTGATATATAAATAAAATATATCTGATAGATGTTCTTTCAAAACAACCATATCTCGTCGTATCACACTTGTAATATACTGCTTTGTATGTCTTCAATATCCATATATACATTGTGTGCACATATATATTTCCAATGCTACCATGTATTATGTGATAATGTCTGCATTCATACATGCTAATTAGACATTAATATGAAACCTTGCAAATTATTAAAATAACATTAAATCCGATTGTATAGTGGTGTATTAATAACAAAATTAATCACATATGTTATAAACTAGTTGGTTATAAATCATACTTCTAGCGGGGGCATTCACAAGTAATTTGGGAGAGTTTTCCAAATATACCTACGTTAAGTTTATGCCATGTATTTGGTGACTATGACAACGCGTTCAAGCATAAGTGTAGTATAGTTGTGTCACAAATGTATAGTTCCCTCGCCTATCGGAAAGTCGTATAATACTATTTCGTAATGATTGTTCACGAATTCTCCCTAAGACTTGAAATTTTTCACACAAAAAAAGTATTACTTTCCATTTTATTTTGGGTTTGTATGTATTATTAATTTATAACATCGGGATTCATGACAATATTTATATGCTGCATGTACCAGTAGTTGGATGCTACATCTGGTAGTATTTCAACTCATGTTTCTTAATGGTTTACACAAATATATCGAAAGGAGATGTATGTGCATCATCATCATATATACTCTCACATAATTGCTAATCTACCGATGAGTAACTAACCCGTCATCTAACGACCATTCATTCCGTCGACTAGAAACTGCAGCATTCTATGAGCGACTCAAACCTACATTTAAACACCTGTGTGTGCATCATCATAATATACTGTCACATAATTGCTAATCTACATATGAGTAACTAACCCATCGTCTAACGACCATTCATTCCATCGACTAGAAACGGCAGCATTCTATGAGCAACTCAAGCGTACATTGAATACCTGTGCGTGCATCATCATAATATACTGTCACATACTTGCTAATCTACCTTTGAGTAACTAACCCGTCATCTAACAACCATTCGTTCCATCGACTAGAAGCGGCAGCATTCTATGAGCAACTCAAGCCTACAGTAGATTAAGATCGCTTTAACATCATTTTGCAATGATCTGTTTGCAAGGACAATGATGCGGTGGGTATTACCTGCCACTATGATCAATACGATGAAACAAGAGAGTTTTGTTTGATTGCTTTGCCTAGCCCTGATGTCTCTGAAAGCAATCACTGACTAGCGTTAAACCAAATGAAGATGTACCTCTGTAAGTGCGCACCATCCATGCCGTCGGGAAGACATATCAGAGCGGTTCGATTGTAGGCGAATTGCTAAGCAATAGAATGTAATGTAGTGTCTTTAATGGAAGGATGTACTGATTACAGAAATCTAAACTCTACTCGTGTCTGTTACGTATCCCCGTTTGTCATTACCCCCCGTGGTAATTAGATTGATATGAGTATGAAGCTCTCTCTCTCTCTCTCTCTCTCCTATCCCCTCTCTATCTCTCTCTCTCCCTCTCCACCTCTCTCTCTCTTATGTTGTTTACACGCTCATTCTATCCCTCACTTTTCTATCTCTGTGTTAATTCGCTGACTTATATCTTTTTTTATATTACATTTTATATTTAATTTGTGTTGTTTTGCTGGGGTAGCTTTACGGTTTGAGATAGATATCGCCTGACACACAAATATTATTGTCACAGTAAGTATGTACGGGTTACTATGTCAGCCTTTTAATTATTGTCCTGGAAAGTGTACATGTCATGACAAATTGTCCGTGTCCAATTGAATGGGATTCGGTGTCAAACAGTATATTATTACAACCATTGGCTGCAACACCCCGTTATTAATGTATCAAATACTATTATTATTGAATCAACCATTCCCATGTTGTCCCCCAAATTTGTCATGTGTTTTTCTTCAACATGTGAAGTGGATTATTTTCAAACTAACTTGTCAGCTGTTTTATTTTAGTTTAAAGGTCATGTGTTATTTCCAAATGTTCACGTGCTTAATTCCATCCAACTGGTCAAGTGTTTCTTGTTTTCAAACCAACTTGTGATTTTCACCAACCAACATGTCACGAGCTTTTTTCCAACTGTTCACGTATTTTTTCTTTCATATTTGTTTCTAGGATGATAGGAAAGCAGCAAGACGAAAAGTCGTTAGTGAAATACGACGAGTTGGACGAAATTTACGGCGAGGCTGATGAACAGGAATCAAAACCCAAGCCCTCGGTTGGTTCCAAGTGCAACTGCTGCAAATGCAACTGCCCGAAACGCTACTTGATAGCCCTACTCAGCAGCGTGGGTTTCGTGCTCTCTTTCGGAATCCGCTGCAACCTCGGAGTAGCCATTTTGAAAATGACGAAAAACGAAAGTTTGGATTTAGACGGAGACGGAACGATACGCCAAAACGAAACGGTAAGATACCCCCCTGGCATTTAAGAAAAAATAGTTCAGACATGTTTTTTTGGCTTGAGATAAATATTAATATTTTGTTTAAACATGTATACACACTGTTGATGTATTTGGATAGCCAGTGGGCAAGTTACAACACGTAGATTCACGTACGTATATTTTAGGCAACCGGATGAACGCATACTTAATACTCGACCTCATATTTGTTGTCATTGCTGTTGTTATTTGCTAAGATTTTGACGTGTCTCTAAAATTACCTCTTCAATGACGACGTGTCTAAAATTCTGCACTTTATCCTTCAATTGTCCCAATAGAACCATATCAAATTAAATCGCATACATAATATGCATAAGTATGTATAAAACCCATTATTGCTTATGCTTTATACATGTGTATATAGTGGTGTAAATACAGTATGAGATCTATTCGTTGTAATATGCTTAATAAATACAAATAGAACCATATCAAATTAAATCACATATATAGTATGCATAAGTATGTATATATCCCATCATTGCTTATGCTTTATGCATGTATATATAGTGGTGTAAACACAATATGAGATCTATTCGTTTTAATATGCTTAATAAATACAATAATAAATCGATGTTCATCCAGGAACCGGAATTCATAGTGATGTAAATACAATATTAGATATGTTCGTTTTGTTAATAATATGTTTAATAAAAACAAATACAAATAAATCGATGTTCATCCATGACCCGCAATTCATGTTGGTGTAATAATAGTATTATATATGTTCGTTTTAAAATGTTTAATAAATACAAATTAAAAATAATAAATCGATGTTCATCCAGGAACCGGAATTCACGTGGACCCCAGAAACAGTTGGAGTGGTTGACAGCTCTTTCTTCTGGGGTTATATAATTACACAGATTCCAGGCGGATACTTAGCATCGAGGATACCTGCTAACAGGTAAATACACGCTACCGCTTAGGTTGGATACTCCCCATAGAGTTGAGAGGAAAATCGTCAGCTGAGAACCACGTTGTTCTAAGTCCATTTTTCGAAAAAAAATAGTTAAGTTTATTTTCTAATATTTAGGATGATAATCTACATTTCCTCAAAGTCTTAAATCAGAATTCCAATTGTAAATGAGTTTTTTTCGAAAAATCTATTTGTTCTATCTCCACTATTTAATAGAGACATCTGAAGTTTCAAATGCGTTTAACACAAAACGGTAATGGTTGTCAGCTGACGAAATGACTATAGGATTGCTCCATTGACTGGAATATCAATCTAGTGCTGTGATCATATTTTCCTGTATTGATAGCAGTGTAGTAACAATAAATGAATGTGTTACTAATACAGTCGTAGTACTAGTGGTAGTAGTAACACTACATTTGTGAATACATAATTATTATTACTATTATTCTTATTATTCTTATAATTATAATTAATAGTGATAGTAGTAGTAGTAGTAGTAGTAGTAGTAGTAATAGTAATAGTAATAGTAGTAGTAGTAATAACAATAAATACATTAACAGCTTCATTAAGTACAAGTGATAAGTATGTAATATTCAGCTTGATGTTAGTATAGAAAAGCCACAGTTACGAGATGAGTGAACTACATTACGAGAATTACACCGTACCATAACATAATACAATCTAAAGAATTCAGATTATTATTTTCGGAAAAAGACGAAAAACACTATTTTGTTCTGTTCAAATGCGTCATTCTAATTATAGCAACCTGAATACTGAGTCAACACGTAATAAGGGCGAAAATAACAAAAACAACCTAGAAGCTACCACTTTGCTATACTTATCTATAGTGATAAAAACATTACTAATTCAGTATGTGAACTCGTCCAAGGTTGCAACCTCTCGGCAATCCTCGGGCTCCGAACGTCACTTTACGTACCAAGGGGAAGCAACTCAGTGGGATTTACGAGCGGATTGCAACATCATGAGTTAGATAGAAACCGAAAACCTGTGATCCTTTGATAATAGACGTGTTGTCTCAACGCCTGTTAAGCACTGCTGCCCACCATTTTATTGCGAGTCAAGTTGGTTCTCATCATGTGTAGGATCTATACCTTTGATTAGTTTAGATTAATGTTAGTGGTTTTACGTGGGTTTCACCTATGCGTATCATTATCGTGTAGACGGTGTTGTCACGTGACAACGGTGTCTAAATTAATACGTTTCCGCAATGGATAATAGAGAATGTACACATCATTTGCATTTTGGCCTAGACAGTGATAAGGACATACACGTTTGATGTATGTAAACGGTCTGGTGACCAAAAGAAGTGGATGATGTAGTAAAGTGCCGATTCAATAAGGAAACATACAGTGTCCAGATCATAGTTTCATAGGTCAAAGCCTCACTTTCGGGTTTTATTGTAGATTCGGATATAACTATAGTTCCCTTACACATATGATTATATTTCACTGACAAATATTATTATAGATTTTGTTCATAATTTAGAAACGTGTGTATTTCGCCCCTAAATAATTAATTATCCATACATTCTAACAATGTTATGTCATTTTTATACGAGAATTCCTTCCCAGTGTCGCATAATTGTGTTCACAACAAAATGGCGGTCTGCGCGGAATAGTGAGTAAATTTAGAATAAAAAATATATAAACATAATAATGTTCTAGCAATGATCATGATGTCATTGTCGATTCATTGTCATAGTTTGTAATGGTAGATTTAGTTTCCTAGTGTTCCATTGTTAGTAAGATTATGCATAGAAATACAGAAGGATTATGTAATATTGCATGTAAATATGCTATTTCCATGAATCATTAGGCAAACTGTGTTTATTTATAACATGAGTAGCTGTTCAAAACTAGACTCTGTCTATTGAGTCAATGGGGTAAATCCCAGCTAAGCAACATCTCAAACTCAAGTTTGTTTCGAGTCAGTATTAGTTTTGCGTTGCGTGCTTTCAAAACAGGTTCGCTGCATGCGATTTGATGTTTATCATCCATATATTTTGTTCTGCCATTTCAGAGCTCGTGTGTAACGTTTAGCCGAGCTAGCCGACCTGCTAGCATGTTCTACTGCCAAATAATCACACTGTAAAAAAACCACTATTATATCATAAAGATTCGAATGACGTGGTTCACATGTGTGTACGCATGAAGCACTATTAGGATTCGTGAATAAAATATACAATGTAATTAGTTAACTTCAACGATAGATTTATGTTTGAAGAATAGTAAATGGATAGATAGAAAAATAACCAATATAAAAAAACACCCAATTAATTAGTTTTTAAAATACTAGTAAGTAATTCTTACCATTTACAACGTAAAACACTTGTATTTTTAAACGTTCTAAATCAAGTCAATGTGTAATTATTTAATATTCGCCAATATGCAATGTCCAATAATTAGCCAATAATAGGCAATGGGTAAATATAAACTGTTCACGAATCCAATATATAACGCCCCTGTAAATAGATAACCGTTAACGTGTAATCACAAGAACCTCTGCTACGTAAATTGCAGAATGGAACTTGAATGTCATACTCTTTGTCTTATTAAATGTAGTAGTCATAAATAATGCTGTATGAAATACAACTGCAGCTTTCATATGCATATATCCACAGTAGAGTGCATCCACTATATGCGGTGGATACGCCTGTCGTTTTCGATTCCGATTTATTTATTTGCCTCTGATGATCGGAATATTTGAAGGCACACAAACATTACATAACGCATCTCATTTTTCTTTTTCTCTCAGATTATTTGGGGTTGCTATAGGTACTTCTGCAATACTGAATATGTTCCTACCCGCGGCAGCAAAGGTTCATTACGGTCTCGTCATATCTGTCCGTATATTACAAGGACTGGTTGAGGTAAGACAATAGCATATTTTATAAACATCTGAAAACCTGTCATTATCTCCCTTTATGAATTTAAAAAGCGGTTCCATTTAATAAATACATATAAAACGTACGTGTTGCTGTCTATTTGAAACTAAGTGGGCCTATTTTAGAAACGTTTTTACGAACTTCTTAGCCTAATAACAGTTCGTAGGAACTGTTCTTAGGCTAAGAATTTACCCTGGAATCTATTAGGTGTAGCGCCACCAGCATGTGTACGACATGGAATAGGCGCATTATAAATATGCATTATTATTATTATTTTTTATTTTATTATTATTTATTTCCAGGGAGTTACGTATCCAGCTTGTCACGGCATCTGGCGGCATTGGGCACCTCCGTTAGAACGGTCCATGTTAGCCACGATATCCTTCTGTGGTGAGTAGATAGGTCCTGTTCATTAAATCTGCATGTGTGTGAAGTACAGAAAATTAACATTACCAAGGATTTGGTAGTAGCAACACATTAACGTGCAAGTCGTTGGTAACAATACATGCACATATAATGATATAGAGAGGGAGAGGGAAGAGAGAGGGTGATAGAGAGATATAGGGCAGGGAGAGAGATAGAGGGTGAGAGGGGGAGGAGGGATATTGAGGTGAGAGACAGAGAGAGAGAAAGAGAGAGAGAGAGAGAGAAAGACAGAAACAGACAATAGAGGTAGAGTGAGGTGTGAGAGAAAAACAGAAAGTGCGAGAGAGGGGAGGGACATGGCTATGATTTATCAAATTACCAATTAACAATATTTCCGGATAAAGTAGTATGAGTAATATTAGAAGTAGTAGTAGTAGTAGTAGTAGTAGTAGAAGAAGTGGTGGTAGTAGTAGTAGTAGTAGTAGAGGAAGTGGTAGTAGTAGTAGTAGTAGTAGAGGAAGTGGTAGTAGTAGTAGTAGTAGAGGAAGTGGTAGTAGTAGTAGTAGTAGTAGAGGAAGTAGTAGTAGTAGTAGTAGTAGAGGAAGTGGTAGTAAGTAGTAGTAGTAGTAGTAGTAGTAGAAGAATAAGAAGAAGTGGTAGTAATAGTAGTAGTAGTAGTAGAGGAAGTGGTAGTAGTATTAGTAGTAGTAGTAGAGGAAGTGGTAGTAGTAGTAGTAGTAGTAGTAGTAGAAGAAGAAGTGGTAGTAGTAGTAACAGTAGTAGTAGCAGTAGTAGCAGCAGCAAAATATATCATCATTACCACCACCACCACCACCACAACGACCTTCAGCAGCAGTAGCAATGGTAGAAACATATATAGCGGTTGCACCAGTATCGTTTGTAGTTGACGTAGTAGTCTTAGCTCTTGGTACTATTAATCAGTTGTATTGGTGTGTGCCAACACTACGTGGAGTAAGCAATAGGGAGAGTGCAATCCACATAATTACTAATTGATTGGAGACGTCCTCCACCACCACCATCATCACCACCACCACATTCTTACACCCACTCACCACTACTCCCACTTACGTACTGCCCACAGCTAATTAATGCAAAGGCATACCAGTACTGATCTCAATTATATAACCATCACCGCCCATACAACGCAAAAGGACCTCCACTTTAGATTTCAAATTTGGGAAGTTTCCTGTTGTAAATTAGCTAACCCTGGCTACTGTTCTCACTCTCAGATTCATCTTATCGATTGTTCCAGGTTCCTATGCGGGTGCAGTCCTGGGGATGCCGTTGTCCGGAATTTTGACTGAGTATATGGGCTGGCAGTCCGGGTTTTACGTGTTCGGTGAGCTCGCCCGGCTTTCCTGCTCCGTGTCGTCTTCAATAAGATCTCTCTCAGTACAAACTAGACTTCTTGATTAGGTCTTCGCCTTCCACATGCGCGAGCCATTGTCGAGACGCGCCTTTAATGTGTAATTCACTAAGTGTATTTCCCTTCGGAATAGGGGTGTCTAGTAAAACTGACATTTAGCCAAATGAAACCTTAATCTAAGCTATTTGCAGGGAGAGCTATAAAGTCCACAAAAGGAAAAGTAGGCTGAGTTGTTTGTGATTGGGCCGGTGTCCCTTCAATGAAGGTTTTGACACTGCTAAACCAAGCATAGGGTCCAATCAGAAGCCACCATTGTTCCTTTTTACTCCTGTTTACACCAAATGTGTACCTTGACACATGCTCTGATCGAAATATCGATATTCCGCATTGATGACCTTCGTTGCCAGTGTTGCTTTCCTGGTGGAAATATCATAATGCAATCAAAGAAGCCCCCTGCCAAATAAATCGAAATTGAAATTCACATTTAATGCATTTCATAAAAAAAAAAATTAAAAAACGAAATCGGAAAAAAACGATATTTTACCAAAACGGAGAAATTGATCTCGAGGAATATTTACGCAAGACCAGTTATTACTTTTGGTCTTCTGCGTGACATTTATTGGCGAACTGCAATAAACATATGTTTTAAGTGCCTTTACATGCATCGTTAAATGTGCGACTCCCACGAGAAAAATAACTTTGGTAGCTTAAGATATTCATTAACCGGAAGAATATTTCCGCAATGCATTTGGAAATGGCAGCCGCGGACAAGAGCGCAATAAACAAGAGGGTATTGGAAAGACCCGCAGTCCTACGAGCCATATCACGTTATGTTCATGCAGATAAATGTTTCTCTTAATCACAATAAATAATAATTATGTTCAGAACTAGCACACCAATTGGAAGTGCATCACTCGGCGGAGACAGGATTACCGTCATGATGGCGCTTTGTGTAATGCTATAGTTGTACTGGATAAGACCCCTTCAAAATATCAAGAAGTTTAACTGTAATGTGTCTCTTGAAAATAGATTTCAATGGCAATTATCACTTGCACATGGTAATATCACAATATGTATTCCTTTAAAAAACCCATTCACGCCAATAAACGATGTACAACATATCAACAAAATTAATTAAAGGCCGGTAGTCTTTTCATACCCGTCGGCTACGGAAAATCGCAAGTGTGAGGTGAACAGCGACTGCGATGTTTAGTCTCGCCGACCGATCGTACGATATCTAGTATGTTTTCATATGTGGAGCACCGCACACTAGTCGATCAAAACCTGACGGAAATCGCTAATGTGCGGTCAGTATAACTGTCTTGCAGACACATTTTGAAAAGAATGACTCAATATTCCTTACACCGAGAAAACAGCTACCGTCATTTAATTAATGTTGCTGATTATACATGTATTTAATGACGTAGAAAACAGGAGATTCTGGCAACAGTACTGTGAGCGTACTAATCAGGGGCCCTGTTCTCGAAACGTTTTACGAACTTTTTAGCCTACGAACATGTACAGTTCGTAGCCATGGTAAAATCTGTTAAGATCTGTTCTTAGGCTAAGAAGTTCGTAAGAACGTTTCGAGAATAGCAATAGGATCCAGGTCTTATTCTGTTCTTGAGGACATAAAATGTACATTAAGTAAACATCGATATGCATATAAATGGACATGCATTTCAGCATGTACGGAATCCATTCATATTTACAGACCACGTAATGCATGAGCTCTTCTTGATCACTAGTTCTATCTCAATGCAAACACGTACAACTATTCATTTTCCCCAAGCCTATGGAAGGTCAAACAATAGAACGAAGCTGGATGATATTTATGTTTAACTGGTGGTCGGTATGTCGATACTGACAGCGTTACTAAACCGTAAAGTAAATGGAAGGGATCATTGTAAATCATCTATTCCAAATAGAACATTCCAACTCGTGCGTGCTCGTGCACTTAGTTTCAGTGATACAGTGCATTAATAGTAATACGTCCGCATTCTATTCCATGGGATTTTCAATGAAGAGAGACTCTAGAGTTTCATTGTGGACGTTATAAATGATCACCTAACTCCACAAGCTCATTGCTTTGATATCTTTGATATCTTCTAAAGCCACAATGTCAAATTAACAATTGTCTATTTTTACATCATCTGACTAGCTACAGAATTATACTGCAGAGAAAATATTTATGAATGAATGATCTTGGTTTGTTTACCATTGGCCTACGAGTTAATTATTTGTTTTATTCTTTATTATGGTGTTTTGACTTGTATAAATAATCATGTTACATGTTATCATTGTCAATTTCTCTGCATTAGCAATCGTTATGGAATGTTTGTCTAACGTATTGAATATATTTACTAACAACATGGTCTACAGATATGATATTATCATATGCTGTTTACGTTGTAAAGTATTAATTAATTTGGTATTAGGATTCCAGGCAAGTCGTACATGACGTATAGACTATAGCATCCGGTGCGTCGATTAATCAATGCCATTGAGAGTTTGTATTTTAGTAGAATAGAAGAGTTATTGTAACAATGAAAATAATGATATTGTGAGATTTCCTTGTTTCATGTATTTTAGGGGTTATTTGGTCTATAGTGTGGTGCTTCTCTAGTGCAGGTGTTTTGGGGGCTATTTGGTCTATATTGTGGTGTTTTTGTATTGCAGGTGTTTTTCTGACTATTTGGTTTATATTGTTGTATTCTCTATTGCAGGTGTTTTAGGGGCTATTTGGTCTGTATTGTGGTGGTTCTATTCATATGAAAAGCCGGGACTTCACCCAACCATTAGCGAGGAGGAGAGAATTTACATCGAAACTTCAATAGGAGAAAATACATCAGTCATAAATAAGGTAAGCTGGTTAAAATTATATCACGATCTTCAATCTATGCACAGACATATGCAGTCTAAATTAGATAAATGCATGTATACACTCAGCAAACAGTGCTAGGTGTCCTAACTTTGAAACTTAAAACAATATATGTTTATTGTGGGTGTGAAAACGCATTCTGCTCCAACGTAGATTTCAAAAATACAAATTACATTTAGATCGTAATTTAATTCGACGAATTCGGTTCTTCCGAGAATTGATGTTGCCAAGGTTTTGTAACATGGTAACGTCTCTTCGTTGTATACTATTAAAACTGGCTCGGGCAGGAGCAAATCCGCAACATTCGAAGCACTAAATGTTGCAGTAAACCTGCGAGCACCGGCTGGTACTGATAAACCAAGGATAAAAGCATTGTCACTCTACAACCAGCGCTTCCTATCTTCATCCTGTCAGACATGGTAACCTTCGCGAACATTGATTCCGGTCTGCTGTAATTGGATTTGAACCCGGCTGCTTTGGCTCCGAAGTCCACATGTTACCACCCGCCTCATTTCACACCACACAGATTGCTTATGACTCTTGCGCTTTGGTTTCAGAATGTGAAGACACCGTGGAAGCAGTTCTTCACATCTATGCCCGTCTATGCCATCATGGTGGCCAACTTCTGTCGTAGCTGGACCTTCTATCTTCTTATCATTAGCCAGCCTACATACTTCATTAAAGTGTTCGGCTTTGAAATAGACAAGGTATGGACGAACACGTAACAATGTTTTATTATTAAAATTTTATTTTAAAGGCATAATATCACGGTTGATTGACCTATATAATGGACACACGAATTACGATATGATACTAATTATGCATGAGTTGTTCACCCAAAAGTGTTTATTTACTGATGTACTTATACCCCAGCACTCAATAGTTATAAAACAAATTATATTTGATGTGAAATAAGGGAACGTTCCGCTATTTATCTTATCTGTGAAGCATTACTATTCTAAGTGAGAATTCGAGCAAACATTAGAGTTGAATGATGTATTTAGAAGCAGTCTATCGAGGAGGGGGTTGCATTGGAGATTTGTCAACGACACAGAGGTGGAAAGCTTTTTGGAAGTACAAACATGATTGTGTGTATATCAAGTGAATGCACTTTGCAGTTATAGCTAAGAACTAGTCCAAAACAACCATACATATCTGTGATATTATGCCTTTAATACATTATTATTTTTTACATTACTTATTTATTTATTTATCTATACTGTTACTGACATATACTTTGCAATTACATATAAGTTTAAATGTTGTTATTGACGTGAGACGTTCATAAATAATGTGTCTCTACCTACCTACCTGCCTGTCTGTCTGTATGCCTGTCTGTCTGTCTGACTGTCTGTTTGACTGTATGCTTGTCTATTATAACTCGACCCAGGTGGCCGAGGGATATTGTGAGTAGATTAATAGTGACGTTTAGACAATACTGGAAGAAACAAATTAAGCATTTATCAATTTTGGTATTTTGTCTTGGCCAGGACACTTAGTGTGCTGTGTGCCCATGTGCCATATGCGTACTCAGTGCATTAATTGTCAGTAGATGGCTTGGAGCCAGGTGATCAGAATTCAATAATATGTATATGTCATTTAGTTAACTAACATCATTATTGTGGATGTATAGTTAATATATAGTTAATTAATATATATTTGCAACATATCTTCGATATTTGTTTTTCCTGTGTAGGTTTCAAGGGAAATAGTGTTGCAATAGTGACGGGGCTAAATCTAATAAAAAGGGGAATTGTGCACTTTGGTTTAAAAACATTAAACTTGGCAAATATGTTCTTCAACCCAGTACAAGAACATATGGATACACGAGGCTATCGTTGCTTGTCAGTGATATGTTCTTCACCACCCACCCCCACCCCACCCCCAATGCAATACAACATGGATACAAGCGGCTATGGTAGCTAATAAATGTACCTTTTCAATTACATGTTCTTCACCCCAGTACCATGCTCGAAAACCCAGGCCATTATGCCTACACTAACCTCCGTCAAATACCCTTTTCGACTATGATTAGACATGTGACTGGTAAGTGAGGCTTACGTGAGCTCTTGTAGTGATACACGCGACATAGGCAGATATTTTTTCAGAGTTATCTCCGCCTATCTCGCGTG
>JAUTBV010115845.1:0-13664 GCA_032361325.1 Lepetodrilus fucensis
TACAGGCCCGTGATACGTGTCTTCGACTCTCTTTGGTCTTGATAAAATCTCTACACACACCTCATCGTTGTTGAAAGTCTGTGAGCACTTTGACCTGCCGTGTATCTCAATCTCCAAATGTTTGTCCTTCCCATCAATCACCTTACACACAGCTTTGTGAGACGACTCCAGAGTTATCCTGCAGTGTTTGTACTTCTCAGGTTCTGCAATCATCCTTCTGTGTAGCTCATGCTCAGGCTCCATCTGCTTGTAGAATGCTGGTCTGTTATGCTTGGATTGATTCAATTCAAATGGCTCTACATTGACTTCAATCTTCTTACCACATGTCATCTGCTTATCTTCCTCTCCATTGTCGTACATCTCCTTACTTCTATCAAACCAAGTCTTATCTTCAGCCTCTGCCGAAACCTTGGAGACTTCCGGTTCCTGCTCCACTCTGTAGGACTGGAGCTCAAATGCATCTTCCAGATCAGATCCTTCATCGCTACTGGAAACATCCCACTGTTTGTAGCTGTGTAGAGGGTTGCTGTCTACGTTCAGCTGTAGAGGATCAAGAACTGCTGCTGCCACTCTCTGCCCTGTAGCACCTGATGTTCGTGTGAAGCTTCCGGTCTGCATGCCAGAACTAGTCACTTCCTGCACTGGACTTCTGTGCGCTGAAACAAATGACAAGACAGCACTATATATGATGCCCTATTACCAGCCATATTTCACCACCAACACATATATAACTAGCCTGTCATTCTATTAACGTGAAATGTTCTTTGTCGTATTTGATCCATTGGTGAAATATCTATATACTAGTAGTTGTATATAATGGACATGAATGTTGTTGACGTCTGACCTCTCTTCTCCATACAATATACCGTATACTAAACCAGTTGCAATACTATTAGTAACTGTTCACAGGAAGGTCATGCCAGTTATTTCAAATTCAGACACATTGCACACTCAGAGCCAACCATGCTCTACAACGCTTAATGCTGAGCACCAAGAAGGAGAAGAGCCTGTCTGACTATGCCACCTGAACTAACAACTATGTGCATTGCCTTGTATAATACTCACGCCGTGAATGTTTTTTCTTCTTCACATGCGACTCTTTCACCTGCTGTGCCTGGGAAATCTGGAGCTGAAATAGTGTAGACCCAAATTGTATATGGTAACAAACTAACAATATAACAATAATAATAATATTAAATGTGTAGCATCAAAACTCTATGTGACCATAAAACGTTATTTGTACTCGGAGTCTTGTTCCATTGATTTCGACATTGCCTTGTTCTCTATAAATCGAAGTCCAGTATAAAATACAAATACTGTATATTGTGGTTAAATAGCGTTGATGTAGAGAGTGTAAGAGAGTGTACCTTTGTACTACACACGTTGGGTTCCGTTAACCAATCAGCATCCGGTTCTGGTGATGAAGTCTGGGTGTTCTGCGACATGTCTTGTACAATCTCATCCATGAGTCCCTGGAGGTGTTGTTTTATGGTTTCATTCTAATAGAATAGTAGAGCGGAATTAATTATAACATGTGTTCAAACTTTATATTTTCCGCATATCCAACTAATCTTCAATATTTTCATATTTGTATGTTTCTTTAGTTGCGATAACAAACACAAACATGTTCATTGGGGTTGCTCAATGAACAGAAAGCAATGGTTCCCCTTTATAATGAGTCGTACCACTGCGAGTTCTGTCCCCTTATTGCATTAATAATATTTGTAGCAAACAGGCTCCCGTTTAACAACGATGTCCTTGAAACTAGTTGGTATCTTCTGAAAGTTAACATCTCGTAACAAGTGTTTCACAACGTCGGCAGTCTTATCCCTTTATAATTCGGCAACTAAAGCCCCGTTCATATGCATATATTTGCATACGTGAATTTGCAAATTTGCACGTATGCACATGAGTGCATGTGAACGGGGCTTAAAGTTGGAAGCGCATAAATGTAGGATGTCGTTGTGAAACGAGGGCCAGATTGCAATCATATTCAGGCTTTTATACAGCAGTAAAAAAGTTTTTGGAAGCACAAACGTATGTCAACTGAATTTACTTTGCAGCTGTAGTCACGATTAGTCCAAATTCAACATGCATGTCTGTGATTGTATCCCTTTTATATACTTTACTTTTATATTACAATTATAAAATGCTAGTCATATTTCACATGTCGGACATTGAAGTATGAAATATTTAACAATCTGCGAAACAAAAACATCTACTTCTGAATTATTATGATTATGGCCATTTTCCTATGACAAAAGGAAACACATCTTTCGGTATGGTATTCACTTGTTGGTCTAAATTTTGTTTCACGTAATTATTAAACATATTGAGAATGTAGGCCTTCTCACCTGAACACAGTCCTTGGCACACTCCAGTCTACTGATGGCTGCGTGATGCTGACCTTTCTGGTGGAGAGCTCGCGCCCATAGCTTGTGAGGAATGAAACTGTTCGAGTCAAATAACTCAGTCGCTGAAAGAATAGATAATTACTATTGATATCAGAGATGTAATGTTTCAAAACACACACGCGCGCGCACCCACACGAACACATAATATACACATACATTCACACACGCAAGCACCTCTCTCTCTCTCTCTCCCTCTCTCTCTCTCTCTCTCTCTCTCTAAAACTCTATTAAATATATAAAGTATATTACTGAACAGTTTATTGTAATTACCTTCTTTGCAGTGAGATATTGTGCTGTTGTAGTGTTTCTGTAAGAGAAAGATTTTCCATGTGAAACAAAACAAAATATTATATCTTGATTATGCACTACAAAATCATATTTTCACATATTACATTTTTAATATTGCCTATAACATGTAAATGTGATTCATCAATTATTAAAGTATATCATAGGTTAAACTCACAACATAAAGTCAAATAATATTTTATATTAAAGGCATAATATCACAGATGTTTATGGTTGTGTTGGACTAGTTCTTAGCTACAACTGCAAAATACATTCACTTGACATACATAAAATCATGTCTGTACTTCCAAAAACCTTTCCACCGCTGTTTGATAGGCACATATCTAGTGCACTAGCCTACTAGTAGGCCTATATGCCTACATTTTATGCATATATGCACCCGTCTTGGAATGATACTGAACATGAACAATGATACGGCTGTTTGATTTGTGTCCTCATCCAGTGAACATGACTTTCACGGAGCATATCTCGCGGATTATCATTTTCAAGATTAACAGAAGCGCCGTATAATATACTTTTCGGGACTGCGATGTAGACTAGTAAGGCTTACATGTATACCACTGTATATTTAGTTCATTTACATGTGCAGCAAAATATCTTATATAGTAGGGACTAGGTATACATGTATAGCAATAATATGAGTTGAAATACATCAGTGTTCCGGTTCCTCATCTGTTGGCATCAGTACGCTCCCAAATCCTTATAAGCTGCACAACATTATACTAGTATCTGAGTAGACTTCCATTTTTTCTCACCATCTGCATAATGTACCACATGTGTATTTATAGATTGAGTAAATTAACCCTCCTGTTCCTAAATTGGTGTGGTCACACCTGCAGTACGTATCATATAACTGTTGTTTATCACGCACCATGGATATATGCTGAATTCCATGAAAAAAAACCCACCACAACACGCTATACTTAGAGCATGCCTTTATTATTAACCGTTGCGCATGCAACTTTGAAAATATAGATGTTTGCATAACAAAGAACAGTTTATTCTCACAAATTATTCTCACAAATATTTTTCCAGGTATCTGAAGACGATGGACATCTCGAACCCCATCTTGCCTAGCCCACGTGACCTAACTCTATATATTCGTTTAATAATGTTACGTAGTAAGTGCAGGTCGGAATTATATACCCTTGCCTGGGGGAGATGCTCGAACTCATGAGTCTATAGCATGTGGAATCTATATAATGTGGAGTCTATAGAGTGTGGAGTCTGTAGAATGTAGAGTTTGTAGAATGTGGAGAGTGTATTCTATGGCCTGTGGAGTATAGAATGTGGAGTCTATAGAATGTGGAGAGTCTATAGAATGTGGAGTCTTAGTCTATAGCATATGGAGTTTATTGAATGTGGAGTCTACGGCTATTTGCCGCTGTACATGGATTTGCAGTAGCCGACGGTGCCCACGTTACGACAGTACAGCATCCCCGGGCAGCACGCGGGGTAATAGTTCCTCCCTGTCTGAGAGCACTGCTGACCCATGGAGGCGCACTGGAAAATATAATACTAGTAAGTAGACAGTAACCAGCTGTAACAGCTACGTTAAAAACTGTATATGTAGGTTACATACATATGTAGGCTATTATAGTACTATACTGTACATACGATACGATATCATAATTTACAGTAGATATTAATACTAGTAGTCTACTTAACATCCGTCAAATGATGTTCTGGGTATCGTTTCTCGAAACTCTCTTAGCTGCTAAGGGACCATAGCACTCTCTTTGCCGATAGCTAATACATTATGGTCCCTTAGCGGCTAAGAGAGCTTCGAGAAACGATACCCAGGTCATATCCACTTCAAGTTCACTCTGCAAAGGTACACACAACCAGGTGGTCGTGACATGGTTTCAGAGGAAATTTGCGAAAAATATGAATATACCGATCGACCTATTTTGTACAATACAATGTGCGATACAACACGATGACAGCAAATCGTTTCTGAGTGATTGTCCCTATGTCCGTGGAGTACAAGATAGAAGCAACATAATGAGATCTTTTGTGACCGGATCACCGTAATTATTGCTAGTTGCAGTCTTCATGTTTCTTACGTTGACGGAGTGATCAACTCCTGGTAATAAACTTCCACGCCAGCTTCTGTTTTCACAGGGACGTCAGCTATTCTGGCAATATGATGTTATTGTTATAATTATGTTCTTGAAAAGTATTGCAATGGTTTTTTTCCGGGGAATGCTCTTTTTCAGGATGCTAACTTTCAGAGGTCGTGTATGCATTTAAGTGTGACGGAAACCGAAATGACATTGCAGTAATATTACTTATATACCTCGTGCTTACAATACTAGACTGATCCAATTAAAATTGAGAAGTGTATTTCAATGTAGACGTAAATGAAAGAATACAGTCTCAATTCTACGCTTACAGGAGACTATAAATAATCAACAAACCAAGAATTGCCCCTAGCACTTGTACATATATTGGGTATTATCATATATACACATTGCGATGTTTCAGAATGTTGTATTTACATTGTAAGTTCATTCGCATTCACGATAAATAATCCGTCTGGTATATTATATACATATAGTTCCTAAATAGCTAATTTCGGCATGACCTTTGGCGCAAACCGGAAGTCAGCGTTTATAACCGGAAATCGTCTGATGTAAATATAGACATAACCTCATTTAGTAACTCCTAGACAGAGGCTACAACAGTCATTGCTATATACTATCGACCGTTTTGACGGGTTCCCGTCTGTTGGCTTATATTAACCTTTGTTTTGCAACGCAATATACTGCTAAAACTAGCTAGCACTAGGCTTTCCGAGCAAGATTCGTCAGTCTGTATGAACGTTTCCAGAAGGGATGAATTGGCAGATTGTTACCTCGCGGGAAAGAAAGAAATGAGACATTTTGCTTAGGGGTATTTTTCAATGTCTGCCTTATGAAACCAACGGCTAGACGGAAGTACACTAGCGTGTATCTTAGATTAAATATGAACTGCTGAAAATAAATACGCAAAGAAAAACAAGGATATGACTCGCAATATTGGCCATTGCAGCTTAATGATAATATTTGTTCTTAAAGAAGATTTCTATAGATTTTGATCCACGACCACGAGACCCAACGTTTGGAGATTGCTTTGAGTCTAAATAATCTTGTTTTAGAATCGCCTACTATTAAAATAATTGATATATTTCTTAATCCCAGTCATTTCCTGACAACGTCGGATGAGTTAACTGTTATTTCCCGGCATGATACTAATCCTGATTTATGCTAGGATTAAAAGGAACTCACAGAAATGTCATTAATTCTAAATTACACAAAAAAGAAGAAGCATCAACTTCAATATGCCATTATTGCAAGAAGAAGACAGAACATTATTTGAACATGCAGCGGTACAAAAATAAGTAACCTTGACCGGTACGGTGAAATTAATTAAAATAGTTAGTTGAACTACCTATAAATAAATCAAGGGGTAAATGGACCAATCATCAACAGAAACGATCTAGAATAATTCAAGCAGAAAAATGGATTTGGGTATCGTTTCACGAATCTCCTTTCATCTACTACAAGACCATAGCGCTCACAGCGATCACAGCGTTATCTTATCCATTACGAAACCATAGCGATCTCGTAAGTGCCTATGTATAAGAGATGGTTACGAGAGCAGTACTATATCACAGTAGATAAGAGAGCTTCGTGAAACGATACCCAGACAGTTACAAGAGTACAATGATCTCGCAGTGGATATGCGAGCTTCATGAAACGATACCCAGGTACTTACGATGGTGCTATGGTCTCGCCGTGGATAAGAGAGCGCCATGAAACGATACCCATTCACTTACGAGGGTGCTATGGTCTCGCCGTGGATAAGAGAGCTTCATGAAACAATACCCAGGCACTTACGATAACGCCATGAAACGATACCCAGGCACTTACGAGGGTGCTATGGTCTCGCCGTGGGTAAGAGAGCGCCATGAAATTATACCTATGCACTTACAAGGCTGCTATGGTCTCGCCGTGGATAAGAGAGCTTCGTGAAACGATACCCAGGAACTTATGGTCTCGCCGTGGGTTAGAGAGCTTCGTGAAACGATACACATGCACTTATGGTTTGGCAGTTGATAAGAGAGCTTTATGAAACGATACGCAGGTACTTACGAGAGCAATGGATAAGAGAGCTTCGTGAAACCATATAACCTGACCTTCACGTCGACCCGGGTAATCGAACAGCATCCAGACTCTTATCGTATCTCCACTGTCTAGTGTCAATTATATACCTCCAGAGCTGAAGAGGTCTAATCTACTACACATAGTCAATTAATATCATACAAGTGGCGAGAATCAAATCAGCGTTTAGGCGAGGAATCGCTGTAACGTCAGCGGTCATGACTTCCATAATACCAGAGCGTACGTTCCATCAACGCTGACGGCACTTGGCGACGACGTTCCATCAACGCTGACGGCACTTGGCGACTACGTGGCAATCAGTGGACGACAATTAGCAGCCATTTGAAGATCATCCGAGTTTATATGAAGACCCCGAAATAGCATCTCGCCCTGTATTCATTAACGCTTACGATAATAAAAGCGTCATCCAATCATTTCCGAAGGACGTCAAAGCGGAATGTTAATAATATCTTGGTATCGAAATGATAATGTCTATATGGCAAGAAGAACCAAACATGATTACACGTCACTGAATACTAATTGTGTAGGGTAAATAAACATAGTTACTAAGAGTGGTAGCTATGCATTACGTAGGTCTAAGACCATAGTACAGTAACTTTAAGCAAGGTAAGCGAAGGTTTCTAGCATGCTGCGCTGCGTTTCGCATGATGTTCATAGACGGATACTGGTTTCAGTCAAAGGTGGTCACCGTTGTACATGGAGGGACACACTTTTAAATTATACAGAACTATCTAAATATATTTGAGGAATCTATAAAATGACATTTTCTTTTGGCTAAAACATGAAATCAAAGTGATATATTCTATCAGACGCTAGTGTAATATGTAACTACCGCATTTCCAGATGTCACATGAGGTTCCATTAGGCTACTAACGTGGTTTACGATTGGGAAAAGCTAAATAAGTTAATAACCACTCAAAGAACATACCTAAACAGCACAGTATTTTATAGCACGACCAAGTCCAGACTAGACCATCAAACATGGCATCCTACAGGAATCAGAACACAAATCAACATCACTCCGGCACCACTGCTTTACCGCAGAAAACAACCCAGACATCTGACAGGAGTAATCAAAGTAAAAACAAACGAGTTCATCTCGATGGGTAGTTTTGTCAGATCTCAACAGCAGAGCCATAAAGAAAACAGTTGGAGCACGTTGGTTCACGGAGATCTGTTTCGTTAACATCCATCTTCAGAGTTAAGCGTAGGCCTACCATAAACATTGTCGGTCGGGGAGCGATCATTGTCGCGAATTAAGTTGTGAAAAGCACACAAACACATATCGGTGCCTACATTCGAACGTGCGCGCGCACACACACACACACGCACACATGCACGCACACACCCCACACGCATACAAACACGCACGCACGCACACACCCCCCCCCCCCCCCCACGCAATCACTCTATAATACACATGCACATATGATGTACGCACACTTCCACAATCACTCTACAGTATATCGTACATGCACGCCAACAATACACAATACGCACACAAACGCATGCACACACGCACACAAACGCACGCACACGCACACACACACACACCCGACATATCTAAAGTACATCTGTAATAGACTACGAATTCCATTCAATAACGATCAGATAGAATAGTATCAGAGGATAATAGATCTACATATCACGAACGAAAATGTAGGCTACTAACACGAATGTCCATACATTAAAGTAGGCCTACATGCAATACATAGACAATAAGGACATTAGGACAATAAGGACTTTAATTTTATATTTTGATTTTGTCATTAAAGAAAGAAACAAAAAATGTCAATCAGGATCCTCCGTGACGTTAAGGTAATCGTAACTCCAACTTTAGCCATAGACTATATACACGCTGGTCATTGCAATGGTTGGAGTATGTGTAGTCAGAGTCACAAGGCTTCGTCCAGGAGAGCCCTGATTGACAGCTCCATACAGGAAAGCCCAACATGTATTACTGTAGTCATAAGTAGATGTTTATTACGGTAGATGTATACTATATTATCTATAAATACGGTTTCCTTGGTTACATGATTTATCAAGGATAATTCATGCACGTTTATGAATGTAACTGATATATAATGTAACTGATACACACACGCACGCACGCACACATACACACGCACGCACGCACACATACACACACATACACACACACACACACACACACACACACACACACACTGACATTTGTTGACATACAAAGTAAACGCATTAATATGTACAATACGTAACGTAAATTACGAGATCTCGCACCTACCTGTCTACGCGTTTACCGTCCCGCGAGTCCTATACCTTTCGGTTACGGCGCACACGCGACTCTTAATGCACTATCCCGTACCCAACTACCACCGGCAGTTCCTATGTATGAACACTGACTGACTGCTACACCTCCTACCAAGCCATCGCCTGTTATGAAAGCTGTCCGTTATGTGCCGTGACCTCGGGGACGTCGGGCAACGTTGAAAGCAGTGTTTATCACAAGCAGCGCCTCGGCTGTTCACATATATACAGTATGATATCACCCTATCTAATGCGTCAGTGTATCACACGTAAGTTCTGTCGACTATTCCTGTTGATTCTTAATTAGCTGACATGGTTCAGGCTTCGACTAATATCAATAAGGGATTTGTTGTTGTCAGTGTATCATACGTTAAGAGTAGCCGCAGATTGAGGTCGATTACGAGACAACGTACGGCATTGTTATAATAGTATTACTAGTAATAATACTAGTAGTGCTAATACATATAGGCCTATTTATTATTATAGAACACATAATTAACATCGGTCCTACCTGTGTGCGGTAGGCCTACTTAAAAGCCCGAAATACGATCGAGTTTCACAATATAATTGTATTTCAGTCCTACTTAAAACTTTAAATACGATCGAGTTTCACAATATAAATGTAGATCAGTCCTACTTAAAACTTCAAATACGATCGAGTTTCACAATAATTCTATTTCAGTAATATGTGAGTACCGTATTACTACTATTAGGCACTGTCTTCTATTCTAACCCGAGCGGTCTCAGCGCAACGTCACCGTGCAATCAATTATTATAAAGCTTCTGCGGTTTGACGGCAATGTCAACACTGTATATCATCAGCACGTGGTAATAATAGTTGCAAATGCACTCGAAGCTGCGTTTTGGGTTCTCATGCGCTCTTCAGAATGTGATAACGCGCGCCATCAACAAACAGTACAACAATGGATACCGTCAATATTGTTGACAGACGTAACACGTGATAGAAATAGACATACATGTACTATCACCACCGCTATCTAGAATTCTATATTTACACCACAAAGCCTATACTGTGTTTGTTATTTAGCATTGACCCTACGCAAGTTGAGTTATAAATATACCAGCCAAAAACTCACACTTTTCTTTTACGCTATAACTGCAAAGTACATTCACTCGACATACATAAAATCATGTTTGTACTTCCAAAAAGCGTCCCACGGCTGCGTCGTTGATAAATACTCAATGCCCACCCCCACCCCCACCATAGTGTACTGCTTCTTTCTATAGCATACAAGGGGACATAACTATAATTTGCTCGCATATTCCTTCTTAGAACAGTGATGCATCAAAGACAAGGTAAATAGCGGAACGTTCCCTTATTTAATATAAAATATGATTTGTGTTCTACCTATCGAGTACTAGGGACTAAGTACATCAGTAAATAACCAAGCGTAATTAGTCTCAGATTGAAATCCGTTTGTCCATTATATAGGTCAATCATCCGTGATATTATGCCTTTAACTACTTTCTTATTTTTATTTTTGTATTTTTTTTTTGTATTGGGGTTTAAAGTCGCTTTCTAGAATGTTTCAATAATATCACGACTTGTCAGTTTAGGGCAGGAAGAAACCTGCAACATCCGTAGCGCTGAATGTTTTGCATCCTATCAATATCGCGTCAGAAAGGTAACTTTCGCGAACATTGATGCCGAGCCCCCGAGGCGGGATTTGAACCTGGAACCTTTGTCTCCGCAGTCCAACACTCTACCACTGCGCTACATCCCGCAACTACTTTGTATAGTATTCTCAGAGCATGTGCGCGCTGGTATGCATGGACCAACTTTGCCATATATCGGTATCGACTCGAGACATGGTAGGAGATTCCCTTGGCTTTCACTGTTGACAATAAGCTTCTTTTGATGCGACCAAACACACATCAAAAGCAGCTTATTGTCAGCCGTTTCTCATCGTACATATAGTCGTTGTCATTCCCCTCCCGCAATAAAATAATATTATAGGTTTCGTCACTGAACTATTTATAAGACAAGCGACAACCAACAATTAAAGATACATACAATCAAAACGACCGATGATAATATTGAACTAAATAAATGGAAATAACATTCGTTTGGCATGCATTGTGTATATAATTAATCTTTTACTTCTAAAATAATTTTCGCCCGATGGTAGAGGAAGTCCATGGCACGTCATAGCACCCACCCCGCCCCCAAAACACACACACACACACACACACACACACACACACACACACACCATCACCACCACACTCATCCTCGAAATCCAAGCCATTAAAACTACACTAACCTCCGTCAAATACTCCGTTTTCGACACGTAACGGGCGTGGGGGTTACGTGCTCTAAATATATCGACCAATCCAAGCTAGGCGGAGATAACTCTGAATAAATATATTTAGAGCACATGTAACCCCCACGCAACAGTCTAGTGGAACTCTGATTGGTTGATATGAATATAATGTTTCATATATTCATTCTGGCTGTTCATCGGCCAAAACGGAGTTCTATATAAGCAGTGATCCAAGGGTATTTGACGGAGGTTAGTGTAGTCATAATGGCTTGTGTTTTCGAGGATGCACCACACTGAGGGGTGAACTAATTAGAACTACAATATATATATTTGACTACCGCTCAGATCCCTTCATCCTGAATAATCTACACTACTACTACTATAAGGGGATGTAACTCTAAAACTAAGAGCAATGCATAATTTAACCAGGAATTTCCGCCGCGGAGTTTAAACAACTATTATGACATGTTTCTAGGTAGTTAAGTTACTCTTCCCCTAGTATGATATTGGTCATATTAAATAATTCTGGGAAATACACAAATTGTATTGGGACAGGAGGAATGAATACATAATGTATCAATTGATTAAAACACTTGCGTAGACATAGGCTATGATATATGTTTAGTTCCAGGTACAAATTCATTTCACCGTTAAGTAGGTTACCTATTTATGCCTTTAAGTGTACATCGATTTGATATGTTGTGCACTCATACTTTCATTCAGCAAAGTCATAGTTTCTTTTGATTCTCAGTACACATTATAGATTTGCTCTATATGGTTACTTGCAAGACGAAGAGTATATTCCTGTACTGAAAATCAATCTGCAGATCTAAATGACTGCTTCGGCTAGAGTACTAATGTAAGTTGATAAAGATCAAAGCACACGATTAGAATAGCATCTGATAAATGGTAGAGTTGTAAGTCATATGGAGAATATGCAGAGTTACATTGGGCTAACGCTCTCACAATCGAAACTAATCTTGTAGCGATCAGTGAATTTTCAAAATCTCTCGTAACGATGTGTGTGTACATGTGTGTATGTGTGTGTATGTATGTATGCGTGTGTGTGTGTGTGTGTATGTGTGCGTGTGTGTGCGCGTATGTGTGTGCGTGTGCGTGCGTGTGTTCGTGCGTGTGTTCGTGCGTTTGCAGACAATGTGTAAAACAGCTGACAATTTCAGTGTATTTATTAAAAGCCGGAAATGACAAAATGACTCATGGTATTTAGAAAGTTAACTGGCGTGAGTTTATTGAAAGAAAATGAAGAATTATCTACACATAATTATATACATTTATATATGTGTTGACACTGAAATATTTTAAAGGTTAATATTAGGCCTATACCGGGTTGAATAATCTGACTAAACACTAGCATATGCAGTAACAAAAGTGTTAATAAATAAAACAGGAGTGCAGGTCGATTACCGGTAGTTGGGGTGTTAAAGTATTATCGTCATATATCCTCTTGAATAATGTTAACATCATGTAATCCTATTATTATAAGTAGCACTGAAATGTTTGTAAGAGACGCACACAATGTATAACTATTGACAAGTTGCTCAACTGAGATTCATGTTAATTTCTACATTATGGAAACATGGACACAATGAAAAGGAATGTCGTATTTAGAATATCATTTATTTCATGTACGATCTTCCAAACAACATTGGATGCATTATAAATAATGCACAAGGAGCTTATCAAGATGTATATTTGATCGTGGAATTCTAGGTTATTTTGAACAAATATCTGCACAATATATAAACCTCAGGAGGCATAAATTGAATATATTAAAGTATATAAATTAAATCGATTAAATTATCATAAATACCAAACGGTATTTATTGTTCACGTTCTTTAGCACAATACCATTCTGGCAGCACTAATCCACATCTATAGGGTAATCCACATCTACAGGGTAATCTACATATATAGGGTAATCCACATCTATAGGGTAATTCACATCTATAAGTAATACTCTACCAATGTATTGGAACTAGTCGTACACCAGTCTAACGTACATTAGATTGAGCCACGAAAATGTAAATTTGCAAGCCAGTTATTGGTTGTTATGTGGATAATTTGTCTGGTTTTCGAAAAGTATTCCAGGTTTATAATTGGCATAAGAAGTAATTACAACTTGATCCATTGATCTGAGCCATCTATCTGTGAAATTCAGAGTTGGCCAATATCTGCGATACTGGGGT
>JAUTBV010115856.1:0-13663 GCA_032361325.1 Lepetodrilus fucensis
AACAGAAGCATTATCGAACTAAGCCACTTGCCTAGGTTTTTCAGCCTGTGATTCTATGTGGGGCATGAACGAAATCAATTGTAGATACTCTCAGGTTCTCGGTCACCCATTAATGAACTAGCCGAGCTCGAACTTGCTGCACTTTTATCTGAGAGCGTGCCGCCACATTACTTTACTAGGACATGTATTTCAAATGGCCAACGAAGACATTGTTGTAGATGTAACCGGAGCAAATGAAACATTTTTTAGGGGGGCATTACTCAGTTTGGACAAAATCACCCATCTCAAAGACGACCAAGTGGACAAAGCACCTCTGTAGTGCCAATAATAAAATACCATCAACTAAAGTGTCGCAGTTCTACTGCCAGGAGCATCTAACATCACACCCGGCTACACTAATATATGTCATGTACTATTAAACACGGCATTACAATGCAAAGTTCATAGTAGCTAAACATAGCCTGCTTTCTGGTATTCATAGCAGCATATAAAAGAATTGTATTTAGATCAATATAATGACTGTTTCCACAGCAAGTACAATGCTTGAACATACACCAGTGCACGGTGGATATACACGACCTATTCAATGCTGCAACCCGAGGGCCAAACAGCTGCTAATGTCATAGCCAGTTAATGCCATAGACCATTAATGTCATGCCATTGTGCTACGGAAGACTATTTAATGGCATTCCACGATCTTCAGCACTAAACAGATACGATTGATTCACCATCAAATTGAAGTGCAACCTTTACTTGATAACTTAGACAGAAAACACTTTCGCTTTTACTTTCACTTTCAAGGCAATATGCTAGACATGAAAACATGTTCTGCTATTTCGTGAAGAAATAGGATAGCATCCAGTCTCACTGTACTGGGTAGTATACAGTCTCACTGTACTGGGTAGCATCCAGTCTCACTGTACTGGGTAGCATCCAGTCTTACTGTACTGGGTAGCATACAGTCTCACTGTACTGGGTAGCATACAGTCTCACTGTAATGGGTAGCATACAGTCTCACTGTACTGGGTAGCATACAGTCTCTCTGTACTGGGTAGCATACAGTCTCTCTGCACTGGGTAGCATACAGTCTCTCTGTACTGGGTAGCATACAGTCTCACTGTACTGGGTAGCATACAGTCTCACTGTACTGGGTAGCATCTAGTTCCGCAGTCACACACCTCTCTGTCAGCTCAACTGTAACCTTTGCGTGAAACATTTGATTACAATTGTCTGGCCACCTGCTAGCGATTAGCCTGCGTAACATATGCCAGAGGGGACGGGTATTCCAGAACGAATGGCGCTTCGTGCTTACACACCACACCAAACTGTTTGTTACAGGTTAGAATATACGCAAACTGTTTGTTACAGGTTAGAATATACGCACATCAACAGTTACCTCGACATAAGAACGTGAACCAGGAACAAAGCGAAATGTAACAACGAGTGGAGAATGTAATTTCCGGTATCGGTTCAGAATTGCACTACGAACTTCACAACGAAGGCGCTTCACAACCGTAGGCGACACAGGAAGAACATTTTGTGTAATGCACAGGAAATATGAAAAAAATCTCGAAAATAAAGAAACATGTGACCGCTATCAGAAGGTAATACAGGGAAACAGGTATTGCTGTATAAGAGACATTTGCCCATCAGCACAGAGAAGCTACGGCGGAACAGTACCATGAACAGTAGGAAGCTGTGGCGCGGATTAATAATGTACAGGCAACTACTGTTATGTAAGAAACAGGCAATTAGTTCTAAACAAGAAACAAGCGGCTACTGTTTAGTATGATACATACGCCCACTGTAAATATGACTTGAGTCATGAGCTACGTCTATGCAAGAAGCATAGGACTACTATTATGCACAGGACATATCTGGTCCAAGATTACTAAAACAATTTTGAGTATTGATTTAATTTTCAAGATCAAATGTTATAACTGGATTTGTGAACAAAACCGAGCATGAAATCGTAGTTAGCATGGTTTCGTAATCTTGGAGCCTGAATAGGACTAATGCTATGTCATGAAATACCCATTTATATAATGCTTCCAAACAAATTCTGCGTTTACAAACAGTATTTTTGTGTGACTTAAATTTGTTTCGATAAATTAAGCACAAGTCAGCTTCAATGCCTAACCTCAGAATCTGACGCACACACATAGAATAAATACAAACCTGGGTATATGCTGTAGAATAACGTACTTCATCGGGTTACTTTGTTGGCTAACGGCTACTACGACAAAGTTGAAAAATGCCACACTGCAGTTTCAAATAACGTGGCAATGTTGGTGGCAATGTTGGCGATGTTGGCAATGACCCCATGTTGGCAACTAGTGTAATGAGTCCACGGTCTAAAGTCTAAACACAGAATTACCATTTAGATAGGCACAGTTGGCAAGTACGGTAACTCACTCGACCGCAACTGAATTTGCAATCAACTATGAATTGTATGTATAGCGAAATAATTTACATCTATCTATAGTATTGCATTATGTTTCAAAGTAGTGTTTGTATATCACTTTTATTGTTAACGGTCCATCAGAGAACAGCTGTTTGTGTTAAGTTTAGTCTGTGAGACTATTCGATAGTTTCTAAAATGTTACCATCGACACGGCATGGAAACTACGTCAATCTAAATTACCGGTATATATATCCTCGACTCACAATATACAGAAATGGAAATCGGCCCTAATCTGGCACAGTTATCCAACAAATTGACACTATTAAATATATATGTCTATAGTGTTCGTACAGCCATTGTCCTTGTGACACAATTTCTGTTAAGATCAGCCATCTGTCATAGAACAGTACAATCGGTGGCAATAATAGGCAGACGGATACATACAGAAACCTTACCGTTTGTTAACTTAGCTGCGTTTGAACTATATAGACATCATGTCAGAGAATGCTTTGGGAACAATTCCTACATCGATTACCGTTATTAACACGATTATCTATGGCAACACGTGGCTGGTTATCAATACAAGCCACGGTGCAGCTGAATGGCTGTAAATTGCTCAGTTTAATAACTATACACACATACTCTATACAGCAGCTAACGTCATAATACAGGTAGTTTATTACACGCAGTGTTTCGGATTTCATTACAGCACGGGAAGTGAACGCCATAAAGACTTCCCATAAAAGCTGCACCATCAGCAGTTATTTCTATTGCTAATTGAATAACACTTAAGATTTCTTAAACACACAGTCTGCATAATGGCTTACGTTATGTAGACATCGAATAACGATAACTCGATGGTGGGATAAATGTCATACACGTCAAAAGTATATGTGGCGTATGCCTGCACCGAATTCTGGCTAGGTTCTATATGTGTACACCACTGGTATAGTCCCTTGCTTCACTGGCATATACATAATTAGTAATTCATCATGGTATGATATTTTATTATTTTTTTAAATATCATAGAACATTTTTTACTTTTCATATAGACATGATAAATAATTCAATGACTATGTAAAAGTATGTGCTGCCAACTTGCTCATGTCTACATATATGTCTAATATTACACTATCCAATTACATTTTGTCACGGAAAAAAACCCCATACATGCTAAATATGTCTGGCCATATTGATGCTACCTTCCTTCTCTGGGACACGTTAACGTGGCCTATGCTGAGAGTTTCCTCTGTATATATACACATACATGAGGTATAACCATTACACCCTGCGATGATGGACCGTGTGTCTGTGCCTACCCACCTCATTGAGGGCTAGTCCATTATACAGACCAGAATAGAACAGGCATCAGCTACATTGTACATGTGAGGCAGCCGTGAATTGGGTTGCACGTGTCACATGACTCTGCATTCACGATGTACTGCCAGGTATATGTCTTCTACAGTTCCGAGCTGATTGCTATCTTAGTATCAGAATGTTGTCAGGTAATAGTATATACTTGCGGGCTTATAGTCATACAATTATTACAATGTACTTTAAGCTATATACATAAAATAACAGATGTACGAGTCAATATGTTTTAAGTCTTGGTTTTCCTGACTGTTTGAAATTCAGTTTGGTTTCGCCTGTTCCTCTAGGCTGGGCAGGTAATTGAAAATATAGATCCATTTTCTGATTAGTCTGAAACCAGTATAAAATACACAACAGCCAGATCTAATTTGCATAACTGGTAGTTTATGGCAAAGCACCTGTGGTACATTTTCATTGATTGTAAACTATCAGCGGGTTTAAAGACTGATAGACATTATTCATGAGGCTGGAGTAGGTCGTCATGAACTCTCAAATAAAGTGGACATGAATATATACACTGCAATATCTGATACAGGCTTATATTCGTAATATATATGGACAGAGTACTAGCACCCACGCAATGTTTAGCAGTACTATCGAGATATTCAATGTGATAACCGACAGTTTCGGTTAGCCAAGTAAAAGATTATGATTGTATGTTACAGTCTTAGCTAAACGTAGATCTACAGTTATGTTCTTGTTCACTATGACCAACAGACTTGCAGTTGGAAGTAAGGCTCGACATTTATGTGCATATGTTTATGGTGGTGCAATTATTGGTGCTAATAACCTTGCACTTTATTCGTTATATCTGGTAAAACGAGCAATAATTTACGTATAAAGAAGCTAGCTTTCGTTTGGTTGTTTTCTTCAATGCTTCAACGTATAGAGCGGGTTCTGTTGTGAGAATCGGAGCGATAGGAGCGAAGCAGCATTGGTCAATACTTAAATGTGCTCGTAGGTGAAGGTCAAAGCATGTATTATATTCAACATACGTAAAAGACCCGGAGCATGGCTGGTTGATCTTGGTGTATGCAGACTTGGCACCGTCTACTGTCTGCTTACCTGCCGCATATACCCTACTTTGTAGCTGCTTGTCTCAACCTGGGATCCAGGAAATTGATGCTGGACATATTCTTAGATAGGACATGAATAGGCCGAGCACTATTTAGCAGCTCAAGGATTAGTCGATGTTTACGAAACTCTCATGGAATACAAGATAATTCGTCTTCGGGAAAAGCGAGATACCAATGAAATGATATACCATACTGGAAGATAACACGGTATTAAGTTAATACTGATATTAAGATGTTGTTAGACGTATCATCATGGTCCTGTTTCCAATATAATAAATGTGCTTATTGCTGCACAATGTTAAAACAGAAGTCGACTAATTTAATACGGTTATGCACTTGGCTATCAAGCGGCATGGTTGCTATGAATTATGTACATGCTAGCCAATAAACCCGCTATCCTCTGTGACATGTAATTAATGCTTAGGTTCGTTAACCTACATCCCACTATTAATAGCTCGCCAGTGAGTAAGCTATCATAATATGGTTGTATTGGGTATTGATGTATTGATTGGTGAAGTGAAAGGCATATAGTAACATTGCCAATGAAGCTTATTGATTAAGGACAATTGTAAATATAACTACTCTTCTGTCTCTCTCTGCCGTTATCTATCTCTATTTGTGTCTCTCTGGCTCTGTCTCTCTCTCTGTCTGTCTCTGTCTCTGTCTCTGTCGGTCTCTGTCTGTCTCTGTGTGTCTCTCTCTATATCTCTCTCTCTCTCTCTCTCTTTCTCTCTCTCTCTCTCTCTCTCTCTCTCTCTCTTTCTCTCGCTGTCTGTCATCTCTGTGTATGAATGTATGCAATTCGTTCTATCTCTCTCCGGTACACGCACACGCTCCATCCTATCATTACCGTGCTACTACAGGTAGGGTTGTGAAACAAGCAGTAATCACCTGTAATTAGAGTAAGCTTAATTAGATTAGCCGCTAAGTGTACTCACCCTAGGGTTGTCATGGTAACGATGGTGTACCAGAAAGCCGCAGGAATACTCGTGAACTTGGTATCAGTCACATTCTTTTCCGCGTAAAACATAACTGTTGCGAAAATTATGATAGCCATAGTGAGCGAAAACAGTAGGAAGCCAAGCTCGCTAGCACAACTCTTCAGGGTGTAGCCGAGAATACGTAATCCTTGTGAGTGTCTGGAGAATTTAAAGATTCGAAATACACGAAACACCCTCAGTGTGACAAAAGCCCCACTCACGTCGTCGTTGTCGGTGATGACGAGTCCAATGTAGTACGGCATGATGGCGACAACATCGATTACGGACATAACGCTACGCATGAACTTACACCTATCTGGAGCGGCGTAGAGCCTCAACAGGTATTCAGCCGTGAAGATCATCACACAAGCAGTGTCCAGACAGAAAAACGCTACATTAAACCTGTCACCACAAGGTGGGTTATCTTTTTTTCCTGGGATCATACCACATGGTACCGTCTCCACCACATTGGCGAAGACGGATACCGCAATGAAAAAGCCAGTCACATAGTAAAACACTAACGCCGCCGTGCCTATATGGGGATTTTCAAACGCCCTCCACATCCTTTCCCGGGCGTTAGCCGATGGAATTTGTTCTTCATTCTCGGAACCTTTGTCGTCCATCAACCGATCACTGTTTTCTCTTTTTCTGTCTCTGTAATCCTCATAACAGCAGTCGCCAATTAGATCGGGAAGAATTCCGAAAAATGCTAGTTCCTCGTCGTACGACGTGATGCACTCATGCCTTGGATAATGTAGTTTCCCTGTACGGTAATAATTTAAAATATGCCGAAATATATCGGGATCCCTGTCGAAGAAAAACTCCTTGCAATCCTCATCGAAGAAAAACTCCCTTTCATTGGACCCTAATAGGGTGTCGGGCAGTTTCTCTAAGGTAGTCCTCCACGTCTCAAAACGTCGTCCGCTGACGTTGATGCTAAGTTTTTCGTCCCCTCGCTTGTGGTCGGGTCGCACCACGGGTGGAGGGAGCGGGTTCTTTGAGATGGGTACCCACCCAATGGCGGACGCCCTGGCGAAGGGAAGCCATGCCGCCACCGAGGCCATCGTGTTCCCTTTCGAAGAGAAGAGATCTGTATCCTCTAGGAAAACAATTTTGAATTGTTAGAGTAGTAAACACGAGGAAAGGGAGGGGGAGAAGGAAATGGAGAAGAGCGCCAAGGCAGAAAGTCGTGTCACAGACTACCACATTGGTGCAGAGTAGGTGTAAGGTGATGTCCTTGCAGACGGAGGGCTGACACAGTAACAACGTTGATCTGGAGTTGAATGACTACGTCGCACCTTCCGTGAAGACTCCAGCTTCTCACACTCTCGCCTCCGTAGCACGATCTGGGCTGTCCATGTTCCTAAATCCTGTAGTAACCGTACAGCGATGGCTGCACCGGACGAGCAGACGACACTGGTTCACACGTCGTAGTCGTCGACGACAAGAACATCTCTATGGTCCGTTACGTTGACCATATCCAAGAGGAACGGCCCGAGCTAGAAAGACACAGTTTGCCAGTCAAGCGAGTAGGTCGCCATTGCTACTGAAGCCGAGGCTAGATGGAGCCAATACGCATTACACTACTGCAGCCAGGCAGGAATCATAGTCAAGCTAGTCTCCCGACTACACACGGCCGCGCTCCCGTATTGATCTGAGCGCCACTCGCCATCAGCGTGCCTGCTGTTTGCATAATTAGTTTTCTCTCATACAAAATTCAATACCCGCCGCTATACTGAACATACACTACAGTTTCCATCCTCCACCTAAAAACCTCTCCTCCCGTGAGTACGGGCCCGTGCACAGTATGCCCTACGTCACGTGCATGAATGTATCGTTTTCCACGGGGTGCGCGTGCTGAGCGGCGAGAAGGAACGAACGCCAGGCCGAGAATAACGCGGTCCCTCACACAGAAAAATGGTATGGCATAACTGGGCGCTTGTTGTTGCCGCTCAATTGAATTCGGATGCCGAGATATACAAGGCTTGCATTCTAAAAGAGGATCAATAGTCAACCAGCGGAGTATTATCACCTTTTTCCGCAGACAGACTGAAGACGAAATGTGTTAGCGAACCTCATATTGTTACATCGCGTATCTGTGTACAATGTACTGGCAGGATTCCGCAGGATGAGCAACAGGCGAGTTGCATCACTAAGAGCAGGCCAACCTGTTGAGCCTCTGGAACGAATGGCTCGGCTACGTTCCTGGTGTGCGTTCAAAGACACAAGGGCTGAGTAAGCCGCTTAGCTAAACTGGTTCCCTGTCCCATGTACACGACTCCTGAGAAAGTGGCTAGTTTAGTAAGCCGCTTGCAAGCGCTTGTGTATTTGAACGCACCCATGGTTTCCTTGGAGATTATTACCATTTTGATGACGTCTCTTGAAAGACGACAATTCTGCCAACAGCTACTTTCCATTCTAAATACTCTCCTATTAAAACAGGAAAGTCTATGGTTATTCTAAACGAGTTGTAGATATTGTTACAGTTTGATTACAGAGATATGGATTGGTATGGTATTTAATGTAGACTGTATTACGTATTGGCGGAGCACTTGTCGATCTGGTTTCATACTCTTAAGGACATTGAAAACCATATTATATGCCTGATACATTAATTTGCGGTAATACCAGAAGCTTAGGCAAGTCTCCTGAACACGATAGCTGGCAACACATGTTGTTCTGGGCGGACTTTGTCGCAATACGGCGCAGGGTGGTATATCTCTGTGATAAATTTACTACTTACTTTTTTTTCCCCAAACGATTTATGGATTATTTACTCATGTATTTAATGCTGTATTTATGCTAACAGTACGTGAGCAGCTGTAAATTGTTTTGGTTACTTTTTTATGTGTATGGATAAGGGTCAACATACACCATGGATGACATGGGCGTGTGCATGAATGATAACCTTCTAGCGTCGGTATTTGTATTCGTGCTAAGAGAACCAGGAGAAGACCTACATAGTCAACGCAGCTGCCACACCTACAATCACACCGTGGTATCTGTGTTATCTTACATCAAGCCCACCGTCTGTACCTGGCTATCGGTATATCGTCTATATCCTATCCCTTAACCAAAGCAGGCACATGATAATACATTATTTGATACCAGTAAAGAGTAACTCCAGATAATGGAACATTGAATTGTTAATTCTGTGCATTCACAACACAGAAAATATAATTAATTTATCATTCAGAAACTATTATATAAAGCAAAATTGGCAATACATTATAACATCTTGACCCACACTTTATGTTTATGCTATTACCTAGTTTATGAGGGTATTCTTAACTTCACTGGATACCATACATGACACTTTATTTTTATTTATCACCTGTTGACAAGTGAGTTGTCTTCCCATGACATGTTTGAAAGCTGATCAAGCAAAGTACATGCATAAGACCGCTGCAAACCTGTCGCGCACATTCTATACTTTGCTGTGATGAACACGACATAGGCGTGGTTGGACATTAGATCTCATCTGATTGGACTATCAGTGCCGACAGTATTATTTTAATATACGGTTCGGTACTAGTGCCTCATTGGAAATCAGGCCAGGGTTCATCTTTGAATTCAGAGTCTGGTCTGAGTTTCGGGAAGGTGCATTTGAATCAGATCGTGGCTAGCTCTGTCCAGTCATTATAACACACATTGGACTGTTTTGTTCTTCAAGTATAACATATTCAAGCATATCAAACAAGTGGGTGGATTGAAAGTTGGCTTAATTCCACTGCTAGTGGTCGCGTCTCGTCTAGTGTGGTACGCTTGCTATGAACTACAGTCATGGCGGTGTATGACGACCAAATTATCATGCCATTATGAGTTGCCAGTAAGTGTATTGTTACACACCACGATTGAAAACCATAATACTAGTCTACGAGTTCTTCATATCGGGTGGTGTGCGCAGTTAGTGCGCGCAGGTGGGTGGCATTCGACCCGTCCACTGAATTTCCTCTTCCACTAATTAAAACTGACACTTGTATCAACACAAATTCCGCGATGATTTAGAGGTGTTATTCTTATGAGAGTATATTGTTCCGATCGTTTTATGTCTCAAAACTTGTAATTTCCAATATATATTATTCACAAAGCGCGACACCGCGTTGGTCACCGTCGATGCTGACGTAGTTAGTTACCTATTATTTCTGCGTGTCTGTTTGCGTTAAGAAATCATGGCGTTAAGTCTTTTCAAATTAGTATTTTTCATTACGATTCTCAAAATTGAATAAATCTGGATCTATAAATTGTAAGGGTCCACGTGAACTTGGAACACCTAAAAATACCAAAGCCTACAACTGGGTACTGAAACTACATATGTATTTAGTTTATGACGGAAGTGTCCTACTATCTATTGATGCAGACGGACCCAGACTCTCAGCTTCAGTACTAAGAAACACATGTCGACACTCGTATATTTACAGCCATGGGAATAGACCAATGGTACGCGATGAGAGCAAGTCCTTCATAAATTTTGGATCATTCCGACACAAATTTACCGCTTAAGATTCAACTGCTTCAAAGAAAGTGTATGTTTCCTCTAGCCTCTGACGGTGTTGAGCTAAACTCTGAAATATTCATCTGTAAGCAATCTCATCCCGACTCGACAGCTTACAGACAGGAGAAAACGTGTCGTCTGCTGATTCCGACTGATTTCTGATGACTTTCTCCTACTGTCTGCGTCAACTGTCGAGCATATAATGACATCAAATGACCAGGATAGATACACTAGCCAATGTGTTCTATATAATTGCAGTCGTCGATGAACAGAATCCAATATATAGTATATACGGGCTCGTATCAGGCAAGGAAGTATAATTACAAACGTCAATACGTCCATGATGCTGTTAGCGTTCTGGCACCAGGCTCATTAAAAAATATGATTGCCTTAACTGTCATCGCTAGGGTTGTTCCATCGGAGTTTGTATACATGTATGTCCAACATTCACTTGGTATGCAATTAATCGAAATAGTGGTCTGAGATTATTGTTTTTTGCCAATATAGTCTTGCAATGAGTACTACACATTCTGGACAACGAAGCCTAGAGACAGAAGCGGTATCGGCCACATGCGTCAACTTATGTGCGCAGTCGTTTTAGACGTAGACGTAGGCGCTTCCTAATAGGAACCGACGTCGTGACGTCATGGAGGAAAGTAATCCGCACTGAGCAGCAGAAACTAGTAGTAATAGTGTGTCTCGCGGGAAATCTGCTAGAAAACAATGGCCTCGCCAAGTATACCGCCGCCGAGCTGTTTGCAAACCTTCTGTACATTATATATGTGGCGGCAGGAAACAATTGGATGGAGTTGATGAATTTTGTTACGAACATCAAAGCTGTGCTCAGAGAAGGCAGTGGTTCTAGAGGTACTGTAGAGTAGATCTATTTCCTGTACACTCACACCTCCCAAAACCTCCCCACACCTCCCTTTCATATCTGACAAACTGGAGGAGCTGTAGAGTTATCTCCCGTACACACACATAAACACACACACATACATACGTACATCCATTTATCCCCCCCTTTATTTCATGTCAGGGACATTTGGGGAATTATAATGAATAGCTAGTACTGGAAGTTGTATTCTGGAAGCTGTATTCTAGAAGCTGGATTCTGGAAGCTGAATTCCGGAAGCTGTATTCCGGAAGCTGTATGGGCGTTTGGGGACGTCTTCCGTTCCGCAATGACTCCGCTGCGGTTATCGGGACAAGCAAGGTGGTGATGTGGAACACCCCAGCCATACCTGGTGACTCTCAGGACAGGCACTCCCATAATGTTTCCCTACTGTTTATAGCCATGTATGTTCCAAGAGTGGCAGTTGCCAGATCTGGAGTACATATATATGTCATCAGCTTAATATCTGATTTAGATAAACATCCATTTAGTTTGAAATCGTCTGCACTCAAACATGACCTGTCTTACGCATTAGAAAGTCTCCAGAATACGGAAATTGGTAAGGTATCAAAGGTGGATTGTTTAAAAATGTTTAAAATATACAACGTGATGTTGTGTGCGGTACTGACTTGCTACAATGATGCTAAAACAGTACACGGCGTCATGAGGTACAAACTTGTTCGCTGTGTGATGTTATATATAATACATGTCCCGGTGGATAGAAGAATGGCCTTGACGAAAATTGAAACAAAAAGCTCGTACGCGTGTGTATTTGGACGTGCGTGTGTGTCTGCCGTTAAGCTAGATCGACGGAGTATAGAATATCATCAGGTAATTAACGACGTCCAGAAATCACAGGAGCAGCAATGGACGAGTGAGATATACCTCAGTACACTCACAGCCACCGATGTTCACAGAATTTGTTACAAATATGTGTACAGATTGTTGTCCTAGTATAACATTACAACCAGAACTGTGAAGGTAATTAACAGAATACTGACATACATTAACAATCCCAGCGAAGGACTCATTGACGTCTGAAGCTAAGGCTAGAATCTGGAAGCGTCCATTGATCAATTCAGTAAACACATTGTGTGAAATTAGCAACATTTCAAATTACAAAATAAATACGCGATATTTTACCAATGACAATCAGCTGTTTCTTGTATCATCTTACAATGAAAGAATACGATCGTAATATTAATTTTGTTGAAATAACAACCATACTAAATAGATAACTATAATGCTACTAAAAAAAAATAACTCAATATATAAACATTTAAAAGAGTGAACCATTGTTGATCTGCATATATCATACTTTGCCCTAACCACAATCAGTGACGTGTCTCCGTCTAGATCATATTATTCACTGACTACATCTCTCAAATGTGTCTCCGTCAATATTATCTTGCTTCACGACCACAGCCAGAAAAGTGTGTCTACGTCTATATTATTCTTTGTTCTAACCACAGCAATCAAGTTTCGAGTTGTCTCCGTCTAGGTCACATTATCTCCTAAACACAGCCATAAACTGTGTCTACTACGTCTATACTATATTGCTTCACGGCCAAACCCAGAAAGTGTGTCTCCGTAACAAAACAACACTCTACATGACTACATCGTTAATGAGGTGACAAACAGGTCGAGCGGAATTAGCATATACTAGGTTCTGCAGTCAACACCATCTAATACACCTCCTATCCGTATACGCCGAATATATTGATACCTCTCCACGTTGTAATGTCTATTAGATGTTTAGAGATTTGCTACTGCCCCCCTTCATTGTCTGTGTACCCTTTCATAATCGATAATCATGTCCAGTTCGGAAGAGGAGGCGAAATGGACAAGTTATTGTTCCCTAAAACTAAAAGTAATGGGGGCATCCATATATATTTCTGACCATGGATGCCGTGCAGAGAGACGCTTCACTCTGGGCCCGCGTGAGGCGCCAGGACTTAGAGTAGCACCGGGCAATGCCAGTAATATCATCTAGTATTGATTCAGTAACAACAGTGGTAAAATAATGAAATAAAAAGGTTCTTATCAAATTGTGATGAGTGTACACTGCCTGCAAATCACCTAACTCCGTCCAGAAATACTTTATGGACGGAACATTTATTTAAGCAATGATCTCATTCGAAATGGATATACAGATATTTGCATTCAATATTATACATTTGTGGTTGGTTTATTAGTTTCCCATGCGAATTGGGAGTATTTTAGGTCTTCCAATAAGGTATGTTTTCAATACACACATTTTGTCATGAAATTCGTGGGAAGATAGTTAAATATAAGTGTGTGTCAATGTTTACCAACATCTGTTGCCGTATAAAACATTGTCAAATTAATCATGCATTGAAACTGATAAATAGTCATCAAATTTCTAGGACACGTTTGTATTGTCATGTCTTATCGTATTCATACATAAGAATACCATCTAGT
>JAUTBV010115867.1:0-13662 GCA_032361325.1 Lepetodrilus fucensis
GGGCAGGAGGAAACCCGCAACATCCGTAGCGCTGAATGTTGCAGTAAACCTGCGAGCACCGGCTGGTACTGACAATATCGCGTCAGAAAGGTAACTTTCGCGAACATTGATGCCGGCCCCCCGGGACAGGATTTGAACCTGGAATCTTTGGCTATGAAGTTCAACGTTCTACCACTGCGCTACATCCCACCCCATCTATTAGTAGTATTACACAGTTTATAAGGTAGAATATATTATACCATTTGATTTAACTCTCTCTCTGTTAGATTAGGCACAGAAACTGATCTTTGGGGCATATCTGGTTGCCTTCAGTATGGAGAGGGTTAAACAACATTTATTCTCATGAAAATTGACAAGACATAAATAAATACATACATCAAGAGAGGTGATTGACAAACAGGATTATGGCATCCTATATTAATTAACATTTTCATACGTTATAGAATGAAAAATAAATAAAAAATCTTTGTTTTAGAAATGTGTATGTTGTGATGAAATCTGGCATATTCCTAGCAAATGTTGACCAAAATGTTTTTTTTATGATATTCTTAGCCTAAGAACGTGTTTAACATTTTCATAGTCCTACTATATGAATATTTAAGATTTTCATAAGAACATTTCGAGAATAGGCCCCCCTGGTGGTCAGAAGTGGATGTATGTCATACCAGCGTATAAAACTCCAGCAATTTAAATGCCAGACACGAGTACTGATAAATCTGAGAAGTTACCTGTCCTCACATATGTTGGCTTGTGATCTTAAAAATATCCCCAAAAAGGCTAAAACTTTACCAGTACTTGCTGAAAATAACCTGTCGCGTGTGTACGGACAGCTCTATTTTAAACACTGGTCATACCTGACAAAATGATGCAGCACAGCATCCACCACTCTATATGGAAGTGCATACTTCTTGTCCAGCAGAGTTTTCAGGAAGATACTATTGGCACCATTATAATCCATTTCCGCAATTTTCAAGATGGCTGCTGCCGAGTGAAGCATAGGGATGCTGTTTTTCAACAGGATGCTTGAAATGATGATGGCTTCTCTCAAAGTACAGTCGCCAGCCTGCAGGATGGATGGCCAATACAGAACTCTTTCTCAACAAAATCTAGTCTTTTAGTTGCAAAACTGTGTCAAGAATGTTTTTAACAAAATTGATTGCCTACCAGTCTTTGTTCAATTATTGCTTACATATTACATTTTTCTTTCAACATGTATTATTCTAATTTTCAAAATATTCATGCACTGTTGGTAGAATATAATAAAAATCATTATTATTTTCCGAAATTGAAAAGATTGAGTTGCCCGAATAATGACATTTATAAGCAAAACATGATATTTCCACTAGCCTATAGCCACAGGATATGTTAACATTATAATAAATGGATCTGGCCGTGACTGGGAACTTACATACCTCACAGAGGGGGAGCAATATTCCCTTGAAGAAAGCAGCAGGCTTGAACAGGGACTTCTGCAGTGCCTGTGAAGCCAATTATTTATGTATTAAACATACAAAATATTCACTGCATAGCTTTGCTTTATGCTTCCATGGTAAATTATTGTGAACAGTCATGGCATAATAATGTAATACTAATACAGTTGAACCCTGTGTAACTGGACATCAGATAACCGTGACGGTTTTAACTGTGAACGAATATTTTCCTATATAAAATGACTCAGATAACCGAAAATTTGGTTTCTGTTTACAGTCGGTCATATCCGGGAACCAAATAGACAAATTAAGTATAATATGTGTTCAGATAACCGGACGATGAAAGGACTAAGAATCGCTAAATAGTCGACCAGGGCTAGTAGACCAGGGCCTGTATTCTCGAAACTTCTTAGCTAAGAACTTCTTAGTGAGAAAAGATCTCTTCAATAATTAACATAAATTCTTAGTACTTACGAACTTCTTAGTACTTACAAAGTTTCGAGAATACGGGACCAGCTGTTTATTTAGCAAATTAGGTAAGGCAGCCATGTTGTCAAAACATATTAGACCAAAGGCGGCAGTAAACGGGACCGTGTTTAGACAATAATAAATTGTTTTCAGTACATTACAAAAGCTGGTGAGAATAATCATTTCCATTGGATTAAAAGTGGAGTTAACATCAAGGAATTGCAATTACTCGTAATCGGTAATCAGTGTCAGTTAGACTGGACTTGAAATTGAGTTAACAGAACATCGTTATCACTGCCAACAATTATACATACTGCCCCGCGTCTTGAAGATAAATACAAAGCCATGTATTATCAGCAAATGATAGCATGTTGCACTGATATGTGTGATAAATTTGTCTATATCTTTTTTTATTTATAATTTACATGAAAAGTGGCAACTCTTGTCAAATTCAGATATCCGGAAATTCCGTTATCCACACGATTTTACCGGGAACGCAACCGACCAGATAAACGGGGGTCGACTGTAACTGAATAAACAGTAGTTCACAGCAGATGGTTTTTACAGGTGCTAGCTTTATTGAGATATAACCATACACTCCAAAATCATCCTCCATGTGAAATTTCATGTGGAAATATTTAACTCTTTCCATGCTAGATGCTGCCAGAGACACCCTAAAGAGCTGGGAGAAGATTAAATCATTAATAGTGGATGCATTCTGGCACATCCAAACACTAGAAAGCATACTAACCATATACAAGTGGAAATTGAGCCTTTTATACTCAGCAATGTCATCTCTCACTCTCGGATAGAGAACCAGGTTGAAGAACCTAAAAATTAATAGAAAATTAGTTGAACATAGATGTTTGAAATCTTATCATTGAAATGGAAAACTAAGAAAACAATAGAAAAAACCTGAAAGCAATTCAACGCTTTTCTACCCTTAATATTGTACTGTAACTACCATAGTAATTCCAACCCTCTAATAGTTCGAACACCCAACTTAATCGCAAAAATAATAATTCCAACCCTAAAAATATGAACCTGACCAATATTTTACATTATAATGTTCGAATTATTAAAACACTCTATTATTTTCAAAACAATTTTAAAAATATTTATTTATTTTAAAGATCCTTCATTTATTTACCATTTCATTCACAACCATATGTTGTACTTCAATTTGGTTGTCCCTAACGAACAGATTTTTTAATGTTGCATTTTTCTAATAACTCCAAATTTAAATATTTTATCCTATTTAAATTTGTAGGGTAATTATGGTAATCTAGAAAGTTGCTGTCTATGGCATTTGAACTTTAATAAATGAACTATGCTTTCAGTACCTTTGTGCCATTTTGGCGTTGAGGTTTGATACAAATATTCGAGTGGCTTGATACATGGACGCTGCTGACCAAGTATCGGGTTCTGTTAGGTAAAGAATCTGAAACATACAATATTGGAATTGTTTATTTATTATGCAGAAAATGACATAACATTTTTTTTTTTAAAGAAAAGACAAGTAACATTGTAAAACCAAAGATTCCATTTGCTTTGGAATTTTAAAAGAATATTTTCAGTTTGTGAGAAAGGTTACATTTGCTTTTGATGTTTTGGGTGAATTGCAATATTTTAAATTTCATAATATTTGCTGATTTATTCTTGCCTGTTCCCAATTTTGTAATGATGGGATGATTTTGAAAGCCTTGGGTAATTTTCCAGATCTATATCGCTGAAGGATCTTCCGTATGTTCTTATACATTGCCACCACTCGGTCGTCCAGTTGCTGCATCTGCACACTTGCATTGTCTGAAAGATATCGGAATTCAAAAGTCTGTGCACAGGCTTACTTCATCGCTAAATATTTCTCTGTATTACTGTATATTAATTTGTAAAAGCATGTAAAATAATCTCATCCCTGCTTATATTTCAAGAAAATAATAAATAACAATTATTAATATCATGTACTCTCTTAACAAATATACGACAATAATTAATAGCGTTTGATCTGATGAGTTAAGACTTGTAAAACAGTGGCAAAATATTTTAATTAATTCCAATAAATTTGACTTTATTATTGCCATGATTACCTGACATTTGTGATCTCATTTCTGTCTGTTTTTCTGTTATCTTTTCCATAATGATGTCAGCGAGTGTCCTCCGTACAGGGGGATTTGTAGACATGAACAGCTGCAGAGCTTTCTCGTCATCATCTTCGACATCCTGAAAGTATAGTTTATAATAATAATACAGTTAATGTGCACCAACATGGCAAATAAATGTAGTAGATCAGCACACTTTTCCACAACACAAAGTCAGCAAATGAAAAACAACAAGAATCAAGATGTAAAAAATCCACGTTACTTATTAAATTGCCATTAAATTTGTTTAGGATCAGTACTGGTTACGGGCCTATTATCGCCAAGGACCTATTATCGGCTACCCCCCACTGTAGCGTTTCCGCTATTATTATTATTATAATTTTTATTATAATTCTTTACTTTCATAATATTCGTATTCGTCAGCCCATATTCGCCACTAGGTGTATTCGTTGCAGCTCTATTAATATACTATTTATATAGGTAGACCATACTCTATCCCCTAAAGTGTAACGTGAGTTGTCTTCGCGATCACACAAGGCTTTTCCTTAGTTCATTGACTTTGGGCCAAGTATTTCTTGTTTGAGCGAGTAAAAAAATATATTATGATGTCTTACTTTCGTGTTCCAAATTCTTCATCTAACTCATCCTGTTGGGCCCGAGCCTGAGCTAAAATTTTCTTGGATAGTTGGGAATCGACAAACTGAAAGTGAAAGTATACACATGATAAAGTAAAGTCACTTGGGTAAAGTCATTTGGGTATAGAAATTAACTATAAATATAAGAATTTCTACCAGTAACTATTAGATTGGTGAAAGCTGAAATTTGGATTTGTTATTAACAAATTACTAGGCCATGTTTAATGTCCTGTATGTGAATCATATGCTATGATAAATATCTACTCTATATGTCCACACCCAGGCCATAAGATCAGTCAATTGGATTATCCATTTCCCATGATCTTCAGCACCAACATCTACGGAGGAGCAAACACACTATAATCAATGTTTTTCATGTATAATCCCAAACGTCCTACGTATAGTTTAGAAAATAATAGTGTATTTGCTCCTCCGTAGATGTTAGTGCTACGTTCCAGTCGCCACCAGTCCTTTTCCGGTCAAATGACCACGAGGAACACACGCACGTGGTAAGTTCCATCTTATTTCTACTTGTATTTCACTTTATTTTCCAAGTTTATTAACATTTTCATTTGAGGGTGCCCTCTTTGATTCCTCTGGTGCCAGACACTGCCGTAAAAGATTTTGAGAAACCAACAAAAAATGTTTAGCGAAGTCATCAGCGGTTCATTTAATCAAGCGCACATCTTGCGACCAAATGCAAGGATGTACTCGTTTTTATAGGGCTTTTGGACTGTTTTCACTACTAGATCGAGGGGTAACTACTAGATCGGTGTGTACTGCTAGATCAAGGGGTGTGCTGAACCTGTTTAAATGGTTAGTGCTCACTTAATATAAATCTAAGGGCTGTGAAATAGTGATTGAATGAAGGCAAAAGGGTTACTTTATATGGACATGTGCATGCTTTTTTTTTGCTGCATTTAATTAATATTATAAACATCGAGTTGTGCTTAGGGTCACGAAGTATGGATGTCCAACCATACTATTTAAATTTAAATGTTGTCAACTATTTCAATAAGACCCTCAATACTGACAATATACTTGGTACTATTGACACTTGGTACAGGTGTCTTTAGTGGACCTAACTACATCAGCTAATGCAAGCTATATATACTATTGACCCCTTGACGAGCTTTGGCAAAACGTAGAAATTACCAAGTCGTACCCTAATTTCGTTGTAGAACAATATTTGAGACAAACCTGATCATCTTGTTCCTCCTCCTTGAATTTTAGTTTCCCTTTATGCTTTGTTTTCGTGTTGCTTGCTTGATCTTCGAGGTATTGTTGTGCCAGACCTGCCCCATCATCTCGAGACTGTCTACCCTTCTTCATTTTACCCATTTTAGTTCGATGTATTTTGTCCACATGTGCAGAAACCGGAAGCAGAAACGCTTCTGTGGAGCTCGCGACATCAAACTCTGTAGAGAGCTTACCATAACTATCAACCTATTACGTATTTATCAGGTTTATTTTATAGTAGACGCGGACTCAAGATTTAGCTAATATGCATTGCAAATTAGCAATATATCCTTAAATTTTCAAATAATAATGAAATGTAGTCTGAACTATATGTAGCTTTGGTTTCCTCAGTAAATAAATCATATATTGATGCTAAAATATTTCTTTGTAAAATGCTTAGCGAGTTGAGGCAAAAATTACAAACAGTCAGATTTTTACATATGATATTGCTTATCTCGTTCAAATCCGATTGATACTACACGTACCGAAAGTAGTGATCAGCGCGATACAACATGCAGTTGTTTGTTGAACTTTGAACAGCTGTTGAACGGTTGGCAGAAACGTATTTTACGCGAACATGGCGCCATCGTTTCTTGAAACAGTTTCAGTCCTTCTACATATAGTTTACTTCTATTTTGAAGCTTTGTATTACTTGATATTTCCTCCTGCCAGACGCGATATAGGTGGAAAGAGAGTGTTGGTAACTGGCGCTGGTCATGGCATAGGAAAAGAACTTTCTCTGGAGTTCGCCCGCCTTGGGGCCACTCTCATTTTATGGGACATTAATAAGGTTTGCATATTTAATTACTAGTAAACAATATGCAGCTTAATGCACAATGTTAGGTGCTATGAGAATTAATAACATATGTAGGAACTTGAGGAAGAATAATAACTGTAATTGTTGCCTAAACTATCTTAAAGGCATAAAATCAGATATTTATGGTTGGTTTGGACTAGTTCTTAGCTATAACTGCAAAGTACATTCACTTGATATACCTAAAATCATGTTTGTACTTCCAAAAAGCTTTCCACCGCTGTGTGTTTGACAAATCTTCACTACAATCCTTCTGCAACTCTTGGAGTCGGGTTTAAATGAAACACAGCCAACAGCTCTTTAGAGAGCATGTAAAAGGACATAACTCTGTTTGCTCCAGAGATGCTTCAATGACAAGATAAATAGCAGAACGTTCCCCTATTTAATATAAAATATGATTTGTTTTATAACTATCGAGTGCCGGGGGATAAGTACATCACTAAATAACAACTTTTGGGTGGATAAATCAAGCGTAATTAGTCTCCGATCGAAATTCGTTTGTCCGATTATACATGTTTATCAACTGTGATATTATGCCTTTAACAAATAATGTACTGTAAAGTAACAGAACATAGTTTTGTCATAAACTTTTATGGATGTGAAACAAATGATCATGCCGATCATGGGATTCAAACCCGATCGAGTTGCTGGATTGTGAGTCCAACGCTAGATACCGATAGACTAATTCAAAGGCAGGGTTAGAATTTCCACTCACCCGGCAGCCCTTGGCCATCTTCTTTTGTTATGGGCAAGTATCTTTTCAGGGAAATCCCTCTTTTTATTTGACTTACTAGCCCATTGGCTTGTTCAAAGTTGTCAATTTTTGCACTAACTTCTAACCCTGCAAACTAAGGGGTAAACCTGCTTATTTGGAGGCCATGCAATAGGAACGTCTTGTATTATCACACCCAACTACAGATGCAAGGTTGGCCTTGTTTATTGCCGGGTAGTGATACTGCTTTGCTACTCACAATGATAAATGGCTGTATTTATTTCATTTAATAATACATGTATTAATTATTGTAATTCCTCTAATTTAAATTAAGGGCAGGTGGTAGAACATTACTTTAAGAGCTAAAAGTTCCAGGTTTAAATCCCGCCCCGGGGGCCCGGCATCAATGTCCGCAAAAGTTACCAAGTTATTGATAGGATGCAAGGATGATAACTGCATTGCCACTCTACAGTCAGTAGAGTGGCAATGCAGTTATCATCCTTGGTCTTGTCAGTACCTCGCAGGTTTACTGCAACATTCAGCGGTACGGATATTGCGGATTTCCTCCTACCCTAAACTTACAAATCATGATATTAGTGAAATAATCTAGAAAGCAAATCTAAACCCCAATTTAAAAAAAATTACAAAAAGAAATCCTCTAATTTACAGGACTGTAATGAAGAAACAGCCAATGAAATCCGCGACCTTGGGGCGTCAGTCCACGCCTATGTATGCGATGTCAGCTCGGCCGATGAAGTCCACAACACAGCCGACAGAGTGAAGCGAGAAGTCGGGAACATCGACATTCTGGTCAACAATGCCGGAGTTCTGAATGGCGGCGCTCTGCTAGATCTGCAGGAGAAGCACATCCGCAGAACGTTTGACGTTAACACGCTGTCTCAGTTCTGGGTAGGTCCCCCGGGTCTCAACATCCAGACTTGATGTCTGATCATACGCTACATCTGACCCTGGGAAATTAGTTATGTAGCCCTTATGAAGAATCTAAGAGTGCGATTATCTCGCATTTCCTTTACTTTCCTGACTAAGGGAGATAACTTAAGCATTTAACATGGTCAAGGTAACCTTTCATGACCACGTGTCACAAATATGGGAACGTCGACTCGAGATAATTAATAAATAGTAATATAAATATTAAAATATTGATTACTAGTGAGACATGTGGAATAAGTAACTGATGATTGTATACATGTATAAAAGTACTTGTGTGGTCAAATCAAATTTATTTATTTTCAGGTAAAACCATGCTAGACCACTACCTGTAATAGTTCAACCATCTGTGATAGTATGACAAATTACTAATGTCATTTACAGCCATATTTTGCACTTTAATTTGGTTGTCCAACTTGTCCCTATTTATCCGAACACTGATTATTTTTCAAGTAATTTAAATTGCTACAAATTTAAAGTATTTTCTCCTGTATTTTCTCCACAGACTAATATAATAACTAGATTTTCCTCTTTTATATTAAAATACTTCAATCAATCAATCTGAATACTAATGCAATGGTGAAATGAGCTACATTATTTCTAACACTAATTTATTGTACATTCAGATTTTATAAATATTAATTTATTTCACCATTTGTTTTTCACATTAAATATTATTAGTCAATTTGAAAACAAAAATATATAATTTTAAAAATAAACAATTTAATTCAAAATTGGACCATTAAACATGTTCAAATTTAAGAAATATTCTTGTATATATAATGATGATAATAAATCTGCATTGGCTGGTATGAAATTGCTTATTGTATCTTAAATGATCTTCTTAACCGTCTCTGCTGAATAAAATCAAAGTGTTCTATTTCTGCATGTGATCGGGCAACTTAAATCGCCTTCAGCAGGAAGAGGATTTAACTAAAATGTTATTTGAAAATTTCTATGACATATTATTATTTTATTTATTGATAGACTGTTCGAGAATTCTTGCCAACCATGATAGAAGCCAACAAAGGAATTATAATGAACATCGCCTCTGCTTCCGCCAGGTCAGGAACAGCGTTCATGGTTGACTACAGGTACTGTCATTTAGCATCTGTGGTTGCGCAGTGGTAGAATGTTTGAACTTCGGAGTCAAAGGCCACAGGTTCAAATCCAAATAAATAAAAAAGTGTGTTTCCTTTAACGTTGATTTTCAACATAGGTAGGATAAATATTTGTTATTTAAAAAATATTTTATTGCAAGTAAGATAGGGTAGACAACTGGAAACACATTTATTATTCTGATATGCCCTATGAGATAATCACATGACCTGTAATTCAACGATAGAAACTGAATTTAAAACTTATTAGCCTGAATAGTGATACAAATAACATACTAATTAATGCGAGCAGAATATTAATGCGAAAAATGCGACCGCCGTATTGTCGCATTTAATTGCTGCACGTTAAAGGTAAGACTTGGAGGAAAACCTGTATGGAGACATGGCCATTCGCATTTTATTGGTGTCGCATTTACATCTAAAATCTAGAGGTCGCATTAAATTTGTGACGCATTAATTTCATGATTTACAGTATGTTATGAATTTCTACTAAGCCTTAGGATAGATTTAGCATTGGAAGAAGTGGCCCGGGCTCGCGAGCTAGTGTTAATTTTAATATAATTTTGATCCCTGGATGGTTTCAGCGCCTCCAAGTACGCTGTGTTTGGCTTCACGGAAGCTCTGACCGAGGAACTTGACCGGTTAGGAAAGTCTGGCATTCAGACCACCTGTGTGTGTCCACTGTTTGTGGACACGGGACTCTGCAAATACCCCAAAGATAGGTGCGTTGTCTTCCTGCTCATAGGCGCCATAGAACATTACTTTGATTTAACCCTCTCCCTGCTGGAAGCAATCAGAGAGCAGTATCTGAAGAGCAGTATCTGTGCCTAATCCAGCAAGCAGAGGGTTAACACAATATCTAGGGCAGGTGGTAGTGCAATGGTAGAACTTGGAGCTATGGAGCCAAGGCCCGGCATTCATACTCACAAGTTACCTTTCTGACAGGATCTACTGTCTGTACCGCATCCTTGAAAACCCAGACCATTATTACTACACTAACCTCCGTCAAATACCATGGGATCACCGTCTATATAGAACTCCGTTTTCGAAACGTGACTGTTGCGTGGGGGTTACATGCTCTAAATATATCGACCAATCCAAGGTAGGCGGAGATAACTCTGAATCGATATATTTAGAGCACACATAATCCCCACGCAACAGTCACATGTCTAGTGGGACTCTGATTGGTTGATATAAATATAATATATTCACTCATTAGGGCTGTTCAATGTAGAAAACAGAGTTCTACATAGACAGTGATCCCAGCCCAGGGTATTTGACAGAGGTTAGTGTAGTCATAATGGCTTGGGTTTTCGAGGATGTCTGTACCGTGGCAATGCATGTACCATCCTTGGTCCGGCAGGTTTACCGAAACATTCAGTGGGGTCCTCCTGCTGTAAACTGACACTGTGATGTATCATATAAGTGAAATAATCTTGAAATTGGCTCTAAACCCTAATTTAAAAAAAATATATTGAAATACTGTGGAATAATTCCCTACAAATAATCTCTGATTTATAGCCATTAATTTGTTAGTTTCTGATGCAGAATATATTGAGATAAACTGCAGATTAAGAAATACCAGTTTTCAAAATATAATTAAGCCTCACCAGTGAATTTATTTCCTCTTTGTCAATTTGTGATCTGCCAGATTCAATGCACTGCTGACGCCTAAGGAAACGGCTCTAGGAGCCATTGATGGAATGCTCCGAGGAGAGAAGGTTGTCTATGTACCCAGGAGGCTGTGGCTGTCTGTCAAGCTAGCGCAGTAAGTTTGTCACTTGGTTTAAAGGCACCATGATACAGCTCAGGAAATGACACGAGTGACAACATTATTTATTTTACTTATTATTATTGGTTTTTTTTGTATCATCATGATATAAAATCATTCTCTTTTCTTTTGCAGAATATTTCCTGAGAAAGCTATTCCAATGCTGAAGAGATTTGGTGATGTTGGAATTGATCCTCAATACAATACAAAGACAAATTAATTCTGACATTGTATCATGCATTTCTTTTTGTACCATTGCTATGGATGTATGTCCAGAGGCGCCAAGTTGAAATGAGTGTGATGAGGGAGATCTCCTTACTACAGTATGTAAAAAGAGGGAGAATATGCCTTGCCCGAGGTTCAAACTGAGACTGCCAATTATGTGATTTCCTGCCCTTTTCTGTCATATTTAGCACCTACATGTATAATTCGAAAGAAAAGTGAACTATATGTTAAATAAACATATTTATATTTTAAACTTTCATGTGTGGATATATAAAAAAGATGAAAAATAAATGTAAAAACAAATAAACAAGATAAAACAATTGTTTTGCAGGAGATTGCAGATAAAAAGTGGGAAATCGGGAGATTGGTTTATTTTGCTATTTTTTTAGGAGATCTCCTTATAAATCGAGAGACTTGGCACCTCTGTATGTCTCTGTTCACAATTTTGCTTTTGAGTATTCAATACATGATGGAACGCAATTTATGTTTGCATGTAGAATGTAGATGTACTACTGCAGCGATGCAAATTAAATAATATCACTCTTTCACTGTACAACATAATATATAACTTTTACAGATATCTGTTTTATGGCAATATTTTATATGCTTGTATTCAATAAGAATATAGACTTGTATTTTCCTATGTTACAAGGATATCATCATTAGTCTGTCAGTACTAGCAGGTGCTAGCAGGTTTACAGCAATAATCAGAGCTACACATATTATGGGTTTCCTCTTGCCTTATACTGACAAGACGTGATATAATTATGTGAAATAATCTTTGAAGCGGCTCTGAAACCAAAAGAAAAATAGAAAGTTTTATAGGTGTAGTTTGACATTTGGTGCTCTCTGATATCCAAATTTTATCTTTCAATGGTAGATCTCCATGTACTGCACTCCATTTTCAGCACTCCATTTCAACGTCGTGCATTACATACCGTAACGCCCTCGGCCGTGTGTTAAACATTACATATATACTATTGAATGTATCTCAGCTCTGCTCATTACCAAAATATATTGGAATCCATGCTTGGAAAAATGCTTCTTGAAAGGCTTATGTTTCTTTTGTAGCTGCGAACTATACTTATTTTACACCATTAATTTACTTAATGTGTGCGCAGCTACTATGACATGAAATAAATAACTGTTGCAAAGCATGCTTGAGTTTATTTTATGTCAGATGTATCAACATTGCTAAGTTAAGTCATGCATACAATCGTACTCAAAAACGTTTCGCAAATCCAGAGTCCTTCTTGAACCGTATTAGATGTCACACAATTTGACACAAACGAATGCTTCACACGTTGTGAAGAAAACCTACGAATAAGTTACATAAATGGGTGACGTTTACGTTTGGCATATAACGTTTTGTGACTTATTCGGCCGAATACGGCCAACATCGCCCGAAGTGTGAAGCATTCGCACGAAGGCATAACATGTATGACTTATTCGTTATGACATGTAGGCTACGGTTGAACAGGGCCTGATTTACGAAGTAATGACGAGTATTTTCTGTAACGCTGCAAGTCTTTTCAATTAGTAATTATGTATTAAAATACAATTGTAGTCGCGTATTGGTGAAATATTCCCGCTGCGACGAAAAACACTAATTAATTCAATTCACGTAACGCGGCCATAATTGGTTACCGGGTAGGCCTATTGATACTTGCATCCGCTTATCATGTTCCTTAGGTTTGTAGTGGTACGTATTTAACTATGCAGCTGTCAGACGTCTTAGACCAACGTGTGATCTATGACATCTTATATACATATGTCTGATATCCAACGACTTTCCGTGACAACAGGCCTTTGTTTCACAAGGATATCTGAATGTCGTGAACATGTTTTACAACGACGTCACATTAACGCATGAGATAACAGGTATATATTACTTATTCAAGGTGAAAATACCATTTTGGATTCGTGGAGGCCAGACATTATATGGACAAGATTATTCTCCTTATTTATTATTTGTAATTGTGTATTCGTTCGCTTATATAACGGCTTATTAGTTTTTGGCAGGAGGAAACCTACAACGAAACGTCCGCAGCGCTAAATGTTGCGGTAAACCTGCTGGTACTGACGGACGAAGGATGACAACTGTATATTGTATATTACCACGGTTACACACCGATTCCGTGGCGTAAACCTTCGAGCGCCTGCCACGGAGTGCGGAAGGTCGATGTGGCAAACCCAGTTTGCT
>JAUTBV010115878.1:0-13662 GCA_032361325.1 Lepetodrilus fucensis
TCTCTCTCTCTCTCTCTCTCTCTCTCTCTCTCTCTCTCTCTCTCTCTCTCTCTCTCTCTCCTCTCTCTCTCTCTCTCACACACACACATACACACACACACACTCTCTGTCTCGCTTCTTTCTATCTATCTCTCTCTTATTTCTTTCCTTCTCTCTCTATTTGTCTCTTTCCTTTTCTCTCTCTAGTTCTTCCTCTATCTCGCTCTCTCACACACACACACTCTCTCTCTATGTCTCTGTCTGTTCGTTCTATCTATCTATATTTCTTTCTTTCAATCTCACTTTCTTTCTTTATATATCTCTATTTCTCTCTTTCTTTCTCCCCTCTCTCTCCCTCCCTCTCTCTCTCTCTCCCTAACTCTCTCTCTCCCCCTCTCTCTCTCTCTCTCCCCGTGTGTACACGTGCGTGCACATGTACGTTTCAATATCTGCCTATTCTAATATTCCCTGGTGGTAATTTCCCTCATTATTTCAAGTGACAAAACTGTCAAAAATGAAATTTGAAAAAGTTCAAACCTCTTGCAAAACGTGCGATGCAGTACAATACTGGGTAGACGCTTCACTTGATTCTCTGGAGAAACTTGAGAGAGGGAGAGATAGTTCTACCTATAATTACCACAACCATTGATTCCTACGAGTGTGGCTGGCATTCCCCTGGCGGGCCGTTGTGTGTTGTGAGATATGCTGTCAATCTTTAATCAATCGGCAATACCATCAAGACGAGTCCGTCAATGCAATACATTTATACCATCACGTACAGAATCCTGGATAGTGTTGAATATGACGATTAGCTAGTATTGACTGCGGTTCACGAACAGTGTCACACCAGTGTCACACCAGTGTCACACCAGTGTCACACCAGTGTCAAACCAGTGTCACACCAGTGCCACACCACTCACACCAGTGTCACACCAGTGGTCCAGGTCACGAGATTACCAAACATTATGAGTACGATTTCATGCTTAAGCTAAATGTTCTTTTTATTTTTCATATGGGGGCTTGTGAACAGAACCTAGAGTTGAGCATGAGATTGTACTCAAAAACGTCTGGCATACGTTGAGCATGAGCATGAGATTGTACTAAAATAAAAGGTCTGGCATACGTAAATCGAGGTCCACGTTAGTTTCTGTCGTAGTAAGACCGTAAGCCTGGACCATTGTACAGCCCTTTCGTGAAATACAGCTCATGGCATGTATTCTCGTAACTTCTTAGCTAAGAATTTCTTAATGAGAAAACATCTCTTCAAAATTTAACATAAGCAGAAAACCAGTTAGGTACATTCTTAGAACTTACGAACTTCTTAGAACATACGAAGTTTCGAGAATACGGGCCCAGGCCCCGAGATTATAAAACGTTATTTAGAGTACTAACGCTCAACCCAAGACTTTATTCACAAATCTCCATACAACATTTGAGCTTCAGAATGAAATCGAACTCAAAAGGTTTCGTAATATCGTGAAACGCATTCTATAGTTCATCTGCACATTCAAAACTACTGTTTCGTAAAATGTAGACACTATTCACGGAAGTGTGGTATCGCTGTTTGAGGCATAACCCGAGATCCACATATTTTTTTTGCCACAATAAAATCATTGTGTAGTTCTCATGCTAGGACATGCGTACGACCTTCTTGTGAAACTACAAACCAGAGGACGAAAGTAACTGATAAAAGTTAATAATTCAATCACAGCATATAATGTTCCGCCTACTCTTAGAAGCATTACGGTGATACAGGATGTAGCCGTTCCAAATACCGTTTCTAAAGCGGATGCAAGCAGGTAAAACACAGACGTAGTTTAGTTAAACCGTAATTTAAGGATCATACCGATAACAGTGGTATATAACTCGTCACTTAGTTTAATGTAAACTGTGGTTGAACTAAGTTTGTGCATACGGACACTGAAGTACAAACATAAACCATTGATACCGTGGCTATCATTGACATCTTGATGGCATTAAGTGCATAGATCACACATTTCTTGTTTATCTGTATACATCGGTATATATGTGTGTAAAGGTTATTGCGTAGTTGTAACCAACCAAGGTGTGTATGTGTAACTCAATGCACGTAGGGTTCTCCTATGCTAAACTATAGCTCTCCGATGAGTCCAACTCCAGCCTTAGCAATATACGTCTATACTATGGGGAAGATTGCAGTGGTATGCATATTACGATTACCTTATAAAATACGCCGCTTTTGTACAGGAACATCCATGGTTTGCTTGTTCTACAGAACGATCGAAAGCGCCGCAAGAGTCGATCTATCTTGTATTACATGCACATTATGTTGTAACTCTTCTAGTGCTACGATCTCTTTGTGAAATAGAACCTTGATCGTAATATCAACCAACGAAATCAAGTATTGTTAGATCATTCAAGTGACATAATCAGACACTTCCGTTTCATATTCTAGATTAACTATCGTGTTTAATGGTATTGTTTCGGTCCATTTGTATGCCTGAACATCTATGGATGCTTTCACAAATATTTCAAACTCCCACACAACGCGATGTGTGGTGTGTTTATTTTTGGGGAAAAGGAACGCTCTCATCCGCGCATGCTCAGACATTGCTACTCGTTGAGAACCAAGTTGCCGTTCTCATATGTCGGAACTCATTCAATGGTTTCGTTTAATTGAAGGGAGTGATCCTTTTGGCTATCAGATGGGTATTGCTGATAGCTTTCATGACCCATATAATACATCTTAAGTGTAGCGCTAGATCGATTCCTCAATCTGGACGGCGGTGCAGGAACCCGACGGTGGATGTCACGCCTAACATGCACACGCCGGCTAGACCTTTTAATTACATTAATATCCTGATGTACTGAACCCACCAAATCCTCATTTTATAGCGCACCTTGGTTGTTTATAGACCATGTACGTCGATGTTGTGATTCAATTTCAGGGGATTGATTTGCCGGATGGGATTTGCCTGTCAACAGGCAAACGTTTCATTTCCAGAATTTTGAAACCCTCCAACATCAACAAGGAACTGATAATTCCATTTGGAGTTCCGTGAGGAATACGGAATCCTTAGATTCTGCCAGCAGGTTTCGGACAATAATAACCGGAAACATAACCAAGAATAGTATAAACGCTGTGTTTTTCTATACGTGTCCTTTGGATTATTACATGTTTCAAAATACTCCGCTATGCCGTATAGTTTTCTTAAGTCGCTATACGTGGAAATCGTATTATGCCAGGGTAATTTCATGATTTATAAACATATTCTAACAAAGTACAATATAAGGTGGTTTTTGAGTGAGGTTAGCCTACTGGAAAATTACCGAAATTTAGCCTCCCCCTGCAAATCTATTCGTTTCTGTTTTCTGTTGATATTCAAGAACTACTACTCTGTGAAAGAAACATGATACAACACGAATTAACAATAATTACACGCATCTTTCGTGACGTATTGTAATGTGATTGTTGAAATGTGTCCAATAAATTGATCATGGCAGGTGGGTTGCGCAATGTGGCAACAGAACTTTAAGAACAGTATCGAGTATAAATCTAATTACGCCATTTGCGGAATGTTTTCCTCACGTATCTTTCAGCATCGCGGAGTCATTAACCTTCAATGAAAGACAACTTTATTTAATGACTTGCAAAATCAAATAAATTACTCCATAGTCACTTGTTGTTCTTTATCGCTCAGTTCTACGCACGAATCCCATCCTGCATTCCTCCCTATGTTTTTCTACAACCTTCGTATGGAATTGTTCTGGCACATTGTATACCGATATTGACATGTGGTACCGGAATCAATCCCATTAAAAAAAACGCGGGAGTCTGTCTGTAGATTAATTTAGAATGGTCAAGAGATATTGTGTTCGAGTACCACGCGAATGGTTATCTTAGATGGAGATGATGGTATCTATGGGGGGTCAAGTTCTTTATGGACACGCGAGGTGAAAAGGGCGATTTATCTAAGAACAAAAAATCAACGACACGTGAAATGTTTCTTGAAAAAAACCTCATTGGTCCAATGGATTAAGACATTGTAGAGTCTCATTTAACACGTACCGCGCATTAAACGCAGTGTATTGGCTAGACACTGATGAAGTCAAACTTCTAGTAGTTTTAGCATTGATACAGTTTACCGTATACCAGGGCAACCCTACGTACGTTTTAAGCAGCGTCCATCACCTAAGATTTCAGATAACGATGCACATATAGCAATACTTGTGTATTATCAGGATTAGATTGCGTCTTTTCTGTCTGGGGAATTAAGTGTTCTAAACTTGTCATAGATCAGCCCTATAACTTTTAGATTCAGCAGTCTTTGACCAAACCTGCCTGTAACACGTGTCCGGAGGTACTTGGACAAAAACACACACAAACAACGAATATTAATGTCTCAAACTTCACCCGGTTACAATCTGAAATTGATTGAATATCCTTATGGCCCTAGCAAGCAAAGGTAAACATATTGGTTTACTAATGCATTTATCATGAAAATGATTACTGATTGTATTGATGTTTGGTCCACATAGCGCCAAATGTAGTGTGACATATTGCGGTGGTCTGCCGGTGACATTCGATCTACATCGTGGCAATTTTCAGGCGATGGATCTGGTCGTCCGGTGTATTTTTCTATAGTGCAGAAGCGTCAGTTGGGGGCCAGTGGGCTGGCTAGCGGTAGACGTATTACATAGCGGCTTGCAAACGAGACCTCGTCAACTTGAATTATCTGCTCTTAGTCTTTTGACTTTGGACCAGAGGTATTTTCATCCGGGTCCCAAGTACTTTTAATAAGTTTGTAATGTTGTATATATGCAATGGAAGAAATGTATACCCTGATCCAGAGTGTTATGGCCGGATTTGTTATGTGTGAGATTCGGTTTCTAGGTAATTCACAAGTTCGATAGTTGACAGGCATATACAGACTCAGTAGAGATATATAATGATCCACCGCTTGTGGAAGGTTATAGTCGTGAGTTTCACCATAGTAAGCAATGTAGATATAGAAGTTTGTTATGGACCAGATTGTCACACATTTTCGTAGAATCACTCTACCTATATGTATTACAATTAATGTCATGATTTACAATTTAATGCTAAAAGATTCAAGTCTTGAAATAATACCGACCGGTGTTTCGTTAGACATTTCTATATATTGTGACTGACATATCGTTTCATACATACATGCATTCATATACCTGCTCGTCACTAACACACTATACCACATCTCATACCGTAATTCCCCTATAAAGTACTTTTCTCGATGTCCTGTCAGAAAAACTTAGGATTGATTTTGAACTCCGAGGCTTAACGTGGCAAGATCATGTTTGCATCGGTAAAAAGTCACTTATAACGCGGTTGTTACATTTGCTGTAATCGTTTTCTCAAATGAAGAATTGAATTGACAGTCCATCTTCCTGCCCCGAGGTTGGATTCAGCTTGGAATTAACTCATTCATAGCTACAAATATCTAAATCCGCCCACCTCTAAAACACCGAAATGTTCAGGGTCAATGTCTGGAAGCGATCTTGATCTATGTAGACGTTGACCCATGTCAAATTATTTAATCCGACTCACAAGTGATCGCCTTTATAGTAGAGACAATCGAATTGGGCCACATTTCACAAAGCGACTGTTGTAGTACATTCAATATTTTAGAAGCTTTATAGTTGAAACGTCGAAGCGTAGTTTGAAATTGTAACTGAAAGCGTAATTGTAACTGACATATCGTTTCATACATAAATGCATTCATATACAACCAATACGCAATTTAATTGAATAATTTCATTATTATTTCATGAAATGCATGTATTTTAATAAAGAACATGATTATGTATCTAGTAAGTACAGTAAGTATTTCATAGTTATTAATGGTTTAACACTGACTACATTCATGCTACTATAGTCCATTTGTGAAACGGTACCGCATCGATACCCCATCTGTTGCAGTATGTCACAACATATTTATCAAATTTATTAATTTTAATATCTTGAAAAATTAAATTTATAGTATATGACATATTACGTTACGCATTGTCAATCAATATATGTCATGAATTTAGAATAATTGATGTTTTGAATGTCAAAAGATATATTGCGTGGGTTATGATATTATTTTCATGGGAAAAACTATTCCTAAAACCTTAACGTGGGTTAACATTATTCTTCAGGGAGCATTGGTCATGATGCTGTTAATATGTAATAAAAGTCTAAGAACGTCTAAAGTTCCATAAGTGCTTGTGCTACCTTTTTAACTATTGAGTATGTATTCCTTAAAGCTAGGGAGCCTAGTGGCGTAGAGCGAGTTTTCACCGCTGTGCCGCTATTTCGATTGTCGTGAAAACAGACACCAACATCCGCGGAACTGTATCAAGGTTTCCTCAATAGATGTTCGGTTATTTGCCACGCGCTGTACAGCATGCGTGGAATCATGTTTAGCAATGTGCTAATTGATTTATCACCCATTAACAGAAAGGTTACCGCGAGATCAGCAAGTTGGGGACTTAGGTTACCGATAGAAAGACTCCCCGGTTCAATAGTAAAGAGATTGGTCAAAGTATGGGAACCTACGCTCTAGCTGTAACGTGTACGCACACTTAATAATGAAAGACTTAGCAGTTCAGCTTAACACAAGGTTTTAGTCGTTCTTTACCTTTCGCAGGATATAAAGAATACGGCTGGTTAATGTACTAAATCGACTATCTTATACTATATATATTCGACCATCTTGCTCTCGCACTAGATTCGTTGCGTGTTTAGTTTGGTATTTCACTCGACACACTGCCGTATCGATTTGTTGATATAGTTTCCTAAATTGAGGAAATGAACGAAAATACGACGGCTTGTACCTGTCAGTGCCACCTACCGGATGATGTAATGGGTTCGGCGTTTGTCCAATTGTCCGCACAGGAAGTGACATAACAATTTGAGACATGGCAGCTGTCCAGATGAGAGTAAATGACTTCACTACAATAGACGTGTAACTTTCTAAATTGCACGCGTCATGCCGCGAATAATTGCTTTCCGTAAAAACTAATGATAAAATCGAAATTCAGGTCAGGCGCCTAACGGTTTTAACGTTAGGCTTGCAATGACCATTACATCAGATTAACACAAGTAACGGTGTCAGACAATCAATGCATAAGACGCGCACTCGAATCTGACACTGCTTGAATAATTTTTGTTAAAATGCACTTCACGTTACACGTCGTAAAAGACCACGACGATATGGAACAGACTGTTCCGTGTTATTTACAACCCAGTTGGTTTGATCCGGTCAATGGCACTCCGTGTCTGCCTCTCTCTCTGGTGGTGTAAGCCGGGAAAATACCTACTTGTTACCATATCGATCTCGGCGTGGCTCTGCCCACATATACCTCCCATTGGCTAGCGGATTCATTGACAAACTTGTTCGTCGACCACTTAGGAGAGAGGCGTCTATTTCACGTCTCGGCATAGCAATGGGATTACCAGAAACAGGAAACCTCCACGACTTTGTTGTGAATCGTTGAGTTGATTTCACTATTACTTCCTTTGAGGACCATACGTTTTTTTCTTACAGCATGTCGCTACTTTGAACTGAAGAGTTTGTACCCGAGGGACATTCAAAGTGTGTGGTCCAGATACAGCTCAAACTATTTTCCCCAACGGAATATGTGACGTTACAGAATTTTACTCTAATTTTCTGACAAGGTAACGGAATCCTGAATAATGCAACAGGTATACCGTCAGTGCCTATGTTGGAACGGTCATATACCAATGAAAGGTGAGTTCGTTTCAGTTTGTCTGAAACCTCCTTACGATGGGCGTAACATGAAGTTGAGGAACCTCTGAAACTTCTAACCATGCCATCTGTAGGAAAAAATCTCTCAGGTTTTACCTGAACAACTTGTGACTTCTCTCCGTTAGAAACATAATGCTGCATGTGACGGCGATGTCCGGGTGCTGCTGTTGACGACGTTGACGATGGTAGCGCTCGTCTGGACGCATGTCTACGTGTAATGGAAGAGGTCAGTGCCAACACAACATCAGCCTACTGGGATGACAACAATAACACAACGGAGCAGCCCCCTGACTTTGAGGTCATCAATCTATGGGAAGCTGTTCCCGTCGGGATGTCCCTTGCATTCATCGTCATCATGACGGTTCTCGGCAACCTTCTCGTCCTCCTCGCCGTGTTCGTCAACGCTCACCTGAGAAGCACGACGAATTACTTCATCGTAAATCTGGCCATCGCAGACCTTCTACTTGGGACGATAGTACTGCCTTTCTCTGCGAGTCTTGAAGTTCTTGGATTCTGGTCCTTCGGGCAAATCTTCTGTGATATCTGGGCTGCCATAGATGTTCTTTGTTGCACGGCGTCTATCATGAGTCTTTGCGTTATAAGCATAGACAGGTATATTGGAGTTACGCGCCCCCTACAACACTCCACAATCATGACAGAGAAACGTGCTTTGTATATAATAGTGTTAGTGTGGATATTATCCGTGACCATATCAATCGCGCCCCTAATAGGTTGGAAGGGCCCCAAAGACCCAGATCCAAGAATTTGTAGCGTGAACACCCAGTTGGGTTATGTGTTGTTCTCGGTGTCCGGGTCGTTCTATATTCCTACCTTTATCATCGTCGTAGTGTACATACGGATATACAAAGAGGCAGTGAAACATTCCAAGTTTCTTAGCACGGGGGTGAAGACATCGAAAATTGATGAATCGGAGGGGGTGACGTTACGAATTCACACGGGTAGGAGCCCAAAGAATCCCCCACCTGTGTACCAAAGCAGTAGCTCAAGTGAACATTCAGAAGGGTCAGGCAAGAAAGCGATTTCAAGGATGACCCTTGCTGGGAAAATTGCTAAATTTAAAAGAGAGAAGAAAGCGGCAAAGACGTTGGGAATTGTCGTTGGTGTATATATCCTATGCTGGCTTCCGTTTTTCTTTGTTCTGCCTTTAGGTGAGTATATAAAAACATTGCTATATGTCTCCATCATGTATATTCTGTTCTTACATGGATCCATGTCATTGTCTACAATCAAACGTACTTCTACGTATTATTCTATATCACATCAAATGCTTTGTTTATTGCAGCAACAAGTAGTTAGGTGTCTTGTTCCAGGATCATACAGGATCCTGGCAGGACACTTACTACTCGGGTGTCCTGATTTATCTTTGAACATACACGTTAAGTGGCCTTGCCCTCACACCTAATAGGACACCAAACCTTTTTAGCTGAGTCTTATTGTTTTCTTACTTCTATGTCATTCTGGACAATGACATATACGTGTAAATTCACATACATTTAGTACAAATCCTCTAAAAAATATATAGATTTATTTCAACGTGAATGCAATAATGAATGAGATATGAATTTAACTTCGTATTAAAGTTATCGTAAAGATACGAATGATTTCACATCGTGTCAATCCTCTAAATATACAGATTCATGGCATGTGAATGCAATTATGAATGAGATATGAATTTATCTTCGTATTATAGTTAACGTAGAGATATGTATACTTTCACATCGTATCAATCTTCTAAAAATATAGATTAATTTTAACTTGAATGCAATTATGAATGAGATATGAATTTAACTTCGTATAAAGTTAACGTAGAGCTACTAGTACGTATAATTTCACATCGTGTCAATACTCTAATAATATAGATTCATTTTAACGTGAATCCAATTATGAATGAGATATTAATATAACTTCGTATAAAGTTAACGTGAAGATACATTGCAGTTAGTACTGTAAAACCAAGACCTCTACAACCTTCAGATACTATCTAATACAGTTTTTATATTAGCCTATGCTCGTGTAGCTGCTGTATACTGGTCAATTGAAAACAAACTTAAAGATGACCTGCTGCTGGTATGCACAGATACGGTATCATGAGTGATAAGAACGGTATAATTATATCTATTTAGGATGCTTCATGTGTAATTAATGTTATCAGAAACATCTTGACAGGTGTACGGAGACGAGCGGAAGTCAACATGTTGTTATGTCAATGAGTTTCCCATAGGGATAAATACAGTCAGTAGAGATGTTTGAATTTGCTTTTCGTAAATATCGAACTGTTACAATATCCTGATACTATATTTTATTTAAGGATATATGCAATTAGTCCGAACAATCGCAATCGCATGTAAGTACAATTGATTGTAATTCATAGTTTAGGAACCCGCCACAAATGTAAGTCTGGTTACATGAACCATTTGTATTGACGCAATACTTTTAGCTAACTATATTTTCTCAAGCATTTTAACGATAAAAGTGTTTCATCCAATGAACTTAGACTGATAGTGTGTTCGTAATATATTTGACTTATAAATAATGTTAGCTCCAACTGTTATACTAAGCAATGGGGTCATGGAATGCTATGATGTCATTGTTGCACGTGGTATGGCCTTCTAATTAATCAGTTCTGAAAGAGACATAGATAAGTAAGCCTAATTAGCTTTAAATGTACGTGGGAGGTGTTTTATCGCATAATGGGAGGTACAAAAGATTAAAGATAACATTTTTTTTAAATGGTGAGGCGAGTTTATCCTAGTTACGTAGCGACCTATATCCATGTTTAAATATGGTGAGTAATACTTCAGGTATTCGGAACCGTTTAAGCATTGCACGATTCAGTGTGGCTATTTGTAGCTGGTTTATCACGACTGTGTGTTACATCTAGTATCTGCTGCAACGATTAAGGTGTAATATGTGTGTACCCAAAATCCAAGCAAATGAACCAATTTCAACTTAGCACTCTTACAGAGTAACCTGCATCATCCTTGGTTCTTGACTCATACCGTAATATTGTTCAGGTCATCCTTCCCCCATACCTACGTAAACGTGATATTTCTGAAAATCCTGAAAATAAAATCGAATAACCAGTTGTATAATGATACTGTGCTTTAAATCAAAATCATATCATTACGATTAAACATAAATTAATTAATTTTCAAATTGGACAAGACAGGAGAATTGCATATAATTAACAATTAGTCTTTTATGATAGTGTATATACTATCTTGTCATCGGCGGAACTTTGTTAGATACTCTTGCTTTGAAGATCTTTAATGGAATGGTGGAACTATATTAACGTGAAGAAATGTTGAAGTCTCAACGGTTTTCTACTTCCTGCTACTTGAGCGCGAATATCTACTTCCTATGTTTTTCCCGGTCGATCGGTGTGCTTGTACTATGAACTTGTAATTTATCAACAAAACAAAAATGCAGTTTACACGCGCACAACAAGTCATTATAAAACAATAAGTACAGTGCACTTGTCAGTGTCAGCCACTTTCACATCGACGGTACTTTCAAAACCAAAACCAAATACATCAACGACAATATTTTGGTATACTCTGGAACATGTATCTGGATGGACATATAGCAGGCACTGGTATATCAACAGTATGATATATTAGTTTCGGATACATGGGTATCGCTATTAACGTACATGATTGACTGAATGTGTTTCGAATGAGCTTGGCAGATCATGAATGTAATTAATATGTCAGTAACAAAACGTACCGCGGTTTGGTTTGACCTTCAAGGATAACAATACCATTGTGTACAGTAGTACCAAGTAGACCGATATTAAGTATACACAGACAGGCAGACAGACAGACATGCGGGCCAGGCAGACAGACAGACAGACAGACAGAAAGACAGATTTTATTGAAAGTGTCACATGGGTAGGAACACATCAAAAGAAAAGTTAGGTGTCCTGTTCCAGGGTCGTGGCAGGACACGTTCACAATGGGTGTCCTGGTTTGATTTTGAGCAGCCACGTTAGGTGTCCTGACTCGGACACTTAGCAGGTCACCCACATTGTTTTGCAGTGGAATGCATAACAAATAAACGGCTTTGTAAAACATTATATAATGTTTGTCATACGACTCGTGCATCGGCTTATGAAACATTGGTTATCTGCCCTTCTTTAGTTTGTACTTTGCAACTCGAGGAGCATCATAGGCATTGTTGGTAACCCGGAATTATCGAGCTGTTGGTTGGTAGTGATACACTGCATGCTTGTTAAAGGAATACAATAACAGATATCGAGAATATCATTTGACTAAATTTGAGCTATATATGTACATACAAAGTGGAACGACTTGGCATGCAAATCGTCACCTTTGTACCTCCAAGAATGTGTTCACCTCGCTTAGATAGGGAAATGAAAATAATATACAATTTTCGCTAACCAATTTTACACGATGAATAAATATTTGATTGAGTAAATCACTATACAAATCAAGTGCATATAGGTTTCAAGCAATAATATGTTTAAGTAAGTCATCTATATGTAATGATGTTCTCTTAAACTTATATAAGGGACATACTATACATTGTAATACATATACTAATCTTGTTTATTACAATAAAACATGTGTGCGGAGTATACAACCAGCTGAATATGTCTAGCCCATCATCCCTCCCCTACCCAATAAATCCATACTCCTGCACAATCTGCTTAGGTAAGTTTTCAGCGTCTAAGGTGTCCCTCTTCGTGTCAAGGGTTCTGCATTGACAAATGGCATGGTCTTGGCAAGGGCTATTATATCTACGTGACTATTGTCATATAAGTATCGACAGTTTATGCTGTTGTACAATCTGTGTGCATAGCTTTTCAATTGATCGGTGAAAACTAATTCACATTCGTATTCAATTCATATTCGACCACCAAATGTATAGGTTATTAGTTTTGTGTCAAGTAGTAACATTAATTGCATTGCGTTCAATTTATATCAAATACAGTAGAACCAGGAAGTTAACATCTGGATTCGTCATCTATACTGTTGGCGATTGATATCATAACATTTCAGCTTCTGTATTTTGATATTTTGATCAATTAATTACACAAGATCAAATATTAAATTTCTTTTGTGCACTCTAAGAACTATTGTCAGGGTGTAAAACGATTCCTTGATGAATAACCTGAAACAGGATACCTCTGGGAAATGAATTGCGATTCATTAAAAGGGTCAATTTGCACACATAGTTAAACGTCATCATGCGCCATATTGTCTATACATCGACTGTCTGGCTATCATTGACTACTTGTATGTTTATATCACGTAATATATCAGACAATTGATTAGTGTATTCATATATTCTGAAGTCTTAAGTATTATAATACCGAATTATATCATTAAAGTAATTGATGGCTCTCTTTAACTGTTATGAATTGGACTACGTTGTTTTTTCTGTGGACTCTCTGACTACACATATTGTTTAGTTTGTTATATACTACATCAGCGGTGTACGGTTTGTACGCATCAATTAATCACCGATAATGTGTGGGTAATTTCAAGAATGTGTTTAGCCCGTGTTTAGTCTCAATAATGATGAACCCACCTATGGTTCGTATTCATCTACGTTCAATAATACTTTATTTTGGATCACAGGTCAGGATATCAGATATCATGGCGCTCTGATGATCATATTTAATCTCCAGTTATTCTTGACTTAGCTTCAAGTAGGACAGTATATTGGCTATTGGATGCTGGTTTATTAGTTTAAGTAAATATGGTACGTCTTACTGTGTTGACACATATTCAACGAAGGTAATTAATTAATATAAGGGTCAGTAGCCGTTTTGGACATATAATTTAGCTGTATATCTGAGACTAATTACGCTTGATTTATCCACCCAAAAGTTGTTATTTACTGATGTACTTAGTCCCCAGTACTCAAT